>CAXHLB010000187.1:0-78940 GCA_964017235.1 Sabellastarte sp. h YS-2021
GAATATGGATAAAATTAAATTTGGGCTTAATATTGGCATTATTATGATTTACTTGATATTTTCCACCTGGGGGGTGATGGACCCCCCCACCCCCCGAAAATTGAAATTCTTAAAGTACCACTCGAGTAGGCCAGGCCTATACAAATTCATTCTCTGATATAAACTGAGTTTCCTGTGAAAATTTCAGCCAGATTGACCAACTTTAAGGGGTGGTTTGGGCTGATCTGGCATTTTACCTATCCCTCGCCAACTACACTCCCTGAACCTGCACTTTGGGCTACATATGTATTTCTGAGGAAACACACTACTGAAATTCATTTCAGTGACGACTCCTGTGTGAATCAATATGGTTTTCAACCTTGAATCTACCTTAATTGAGAATATATCAGCATTTCCTGATACAGCCATCTGTGGCTGTACTGTGGCCTTCCTGGACCATATATGACGCATATGACACCACTGGTATACCAGATGTAATCCTAAAACCTGTGCAGTCAGATTTAGTATGTGGCAAGTAATATTTGGGCCAAATCTCAGACTTATAGACCAACATTTGGTACTGGTTTGGGCTGATTTACATCTATTTTTGTCTATTTTTACAACAATATTTGGGTGAGATAATTCTGATAAGACATGTAATGCTCCAAATATGCCTAAAATATCCTCATTAATTATTAGAATATGGATAAAATTAAATTTGGGCTTAATATTGGCATTATTATGATTTACTTGATATTTTCCACCTGGGGGGTGATGGACCCCCCCCCCCCCCCCACCCCCCGAAAATTGAAATTCTTAAAGTACCACTCGAGTAGGCCAGGCCTATACAAATTCATTCTCTGATATAAACTGAGTTTCCTGTGAAAATTTCAGCCAGATTGACCAACTTTAAGGGGTGGTTTGGGCTGATCTGGCATTTTACCTATCCCTCGCCAACTACACTCCCTGAACCTGCACTCTGGGCTACATATGTATTTCTGAGGAAACACACTACTGAAATTCATTTCAGTGACGACTCCTGTGTGAATCAATATGGTTTTCAACCTTGAATCTACCTTAATTGAGAATATATCAGCATTTCCTGATACAGCCATCTGTGGCTGTACTGTGGCCTTCCTGGACCATATATGACGCATATGACACCACTGGTATACCAGATGTAATCCTAAAACCTGTGCAGTCAGATTTAGTATGTGGCAAGTAATATTTGGGCCAAATCTCAGACTTATAGACCAACATTTGGTACTGGTTTGGGCTGATTTACATCTATTTTTGTCTATTTTTACAACAATATTTGGGTGAGATAATTCTGATAAGACATGTAATGCTCCAAATATGCCTAAAATATCCTCATTAATTATTAGAATATGGATAAAATTAAATTTGGGCTTAATATTGGCATTATTATGATTTACTTGATATTTTCCACCTGGGGGGTGATGGACCCCCCCTCCCCCCGAAAATTGAAATTCTTAAAGTACCACTCGAGTAGGCCAGGCCTATACAAATTCATTCTCTGATATAAACTGAGTTTCCTGTGAAAATTTCAGCCAGATTGACCAACTTTAAGGGGTGGTTTGGGCTGATCTGGCATTTTACCTATCCCTCGCCAACTACACTCCCTGAACCTGCACTCTGGGCTACATATGTATTTCTGAGGAAACACACTACTGAAATTCATTTCAGTGACGACTCCTGTGTGAATCAATATGGTTTTCAACCTTGAATCTACCTTAATTGAGAATATATCAGCATTTCCTGATACAGCCATCTGTGGCTGTACTGTGGCCTTCCTGGACCATATATGACGCATATGACACCACTGGTATACCAGATGTAATCCTAAAACCTGTGCAGTCAGATTTAGTATGTGGCAAGTAATATTTGGGCCAAATCTCAGACTTATAGACCAACATTTGGTACTGGTTTGGGCTGATTTACATCTATTTTTGTCTATTTTTACAACAATATTTGGGTGAGATAATTCTGATAAGACATGTAATGCTCCAAATATGCCTAAAATATCCTCATTAATTATTAGAATATGGATAAAATTAAATTTGGGCTTAATATTGGCATTATTATGATTTACTTGATATTTTCCACCTGGGGGGTGATGGACCCCCCCACCCCCCGAAAATTGAAATTCTTAAAGTACCACTCGAGTAGGCCAGGCCTATACAAATTCATTCTCTGATATAAACTGAGTTTCCTGTGAAAATTTCAGCCAGATTGACCAACTTTAAGGGGTGGTTTGGGCTGATCTGGCATTTTACCTATCCCTCGCCAACTACACTCCCTGAACCTGCACTTTGGGCTACATATGTATTTCTGAGGAAACACACTACTGAAATTCATTTCAGTGACGACTCCTGTGTGAATCAATATGGTTTTCAACCTTGAATCTACCTTAATTGAGAATATATCAGCATTTCCTGATACAGCCATCTGTGGCTGTACTGTGGCCTTCCTGGACCATATATGACGCATATGACACCACTGGTATACCAGATGTAATCCTGAAACCTGTGCAGTCAGATTTAGTATGTGGCAAGTAATATTTGGGCCAAATCTCAGACTTATAGACCAACATTTGGTACTGGTTTGGGCTGATTTACATCTATTTTTGTCTATTTTTACAACAATATTTGGGTGAGATAATTCTGATAAGACATGTAATGCTCCAAATATGCCTAAAATATCCTCATTAATTATTAGAATATGGATAAAATTAAATTTGGGCTTAATATTGGCATTATTATGATTTACTTGATATTTTCCACCTGGGGGGTGATGGACCCCCCCACCCCCCGAAAATTGAAATTCTTAAAGTACCACTCGAGTAGGCCAGGCCTATACAAATTCATTCTCTGATATAAACTGAGTTTCCTGTGAAAATTTCAGCCAGATTGACCAACTTTAAGGGGTGGTTTGGGCTGATCTGGCATTTTACCTATCCCTCGCCAACTACACTCCCTGAACCTGCACTTTGGGCTACATATGTATTTCTGAGGAAACACACTACTGAAATTCATTTCAGTGACGACTCCTGTGTGAATCAATATGGTTTTCAACCTTGAATCTACCTTAATTGAGAATATATCAGCATTTCCATCTGTGGCTGTACTGTGGCCTTCCTGGACCATATATGACGCATATGACACCACTGGTATACCAGATGTAATCCTAAAACCTGTGCAGTCAGATTTAGTATGTGGCAAGTAATATTTGGGCCAAATCTCAGACTTATAGACCAACATTTGGTACTGGTTTGGGCTGATTTACATCTATTTTTGTCTATTTTTACAACAATATTTGGGTGAGATAATTCTGATAAGACATGTAATGCTCCAAATATGCCTAAAATATCCTCATTAATTATTAGAATATGGATAAAATTAAATTTGGGCTTAATATTGGCATTATTATGATTTACTTGATATTTTCCACCTGGGGGGTGATGGACCCCCCACCCCCCGAAAATTGAAATTCTTAAAGTACCACTCGAGTAGGCCAGGCCTATACAAATTCATTCTCTGATATAAACTGAGTTTCCTGTGAAAATTTCAGCCAGATTGACCAACTTTAAGGGGTGGTTTGGGCTGATCTGGCATTTTACCTATCCCTCGCCAACTACACTCCCTGAACCTGCACTTTGGGCTACATATGTATTTCTGAGGAAACACACTACTGAAATTCATTTCAGTGACGACTCCTGTGTGAATCAATATGGTTTTCAACCTTGAATCTACCTTAATTGAGAATATATCAGCATTTCCTGATACAGCCATCTGTGGCTGTACTGTGGCCTTCCTGGACCATATATGACGCATATGACACCACTGGTATACCAGATGTAATCCTAAAACCTGTGCAGTCAGATTTAGTATGTGGCAAGTAATATTTGGGCCAAATCTCAGACTTATAGACCAACATTTGGTACTGGTTTGGGCTGATTTACATCTATTTTTGTCTATTTTTACAACAATATTTGGGTGAGATAATTCTGATAAGACATGTAATGCTCCAAATATGCCTAAAATATCCTCATTAATTATTAGAATATGGATAAAATTAAATTTGGGCTTAATATTGGCATTATTATGATTTACTTGATATTTTCCACCTGGGGGGTGATGGACCCCCCCCCACCCCCCGAAAATTGAAGTTCTTAAAGTACCACTCGAGTTTGCCAGGCCTATACAAATTCATTCTCTGATATAAACTGAGTTTCCTGTGAAAATTTCAGCCAGATTGATCAACTTTAAGGGGTGGTTTGGGCTGATCTGGCATTTTACCTATCCCTCGCCAACTACACTCCCTGAACCTGCACTTTGGGCTACATATGTATTTCTGAGGAAACACACTACTGAAATTCATTTCAGTGACGACTCCTGTGTGAATCAATATGGTTTTCAACCTTGAATCTACCTTAATTGAGAATATATCAGCATTTCCTGATACAGCCATCTGTGGCTGTACTGTGGCCTTCCTGGACCATATATGACGCATATGACACCACTGGCATACCAGATGTAATCCTAAAACCTGTGCAGTCAGATTTAGTATGTGGCAAGTAATATTTGGGCCAAATCTCAGACTTATAGACCAACATTTGGTACTGGTTTGGGCTGATTTACATCTATTTTTGTCTATTTTTACAACAATATTTGGGTGAGATAATTCTGATAAGACATGTAATGCTCCAAATATGCCTAAAATATCCTCATTAATTATTAGAATATGGATAAAATTAAATTTGGGCTTAATATTGGCATTATTATGATTTACTTGATATTTTCCACCTGGGGGGTCATGGACCCCCCCCCACCCCCCGAAAATTGAAATTCTTAAAGTACCACTCGAGTTTGCCAGGCCTATACAAATTCATTCTCTGATATAAACTGAGTTTCCTGTGAAAATTTCAGCCAGATTGATCAACTTTAAGGGGTGGTTTGGGCTGATCTGGCATTTTACCTATCCCTCGCCAACTACACTCCCTGAACCTGCACTCTGGGCTACATATGTATTTCTGAGGAAACACACTACTGAAATTCATTTCAGTGACGACTCCTGTGTGAATCAATATGGTTTTCAACCTTGAATCTACCTTAATTGAGAATATATCAGCATTTCCTGATACAGCCATCTGTGGCTGTACTGTGGCCTTCCTGGACCATATATGACGCATATGACACCACTGGTATACCAGATGTAATCCTAAAACCTGTGCAGTCAGATTTAGTATGTGGCAAGTAATATTTGGGCCAAATCTCAGACTTATAGACCAACATTTGGTACTGGTTTGGGCTGATTTACATCTATTTTTGTCTATTTTTACAACAATATTTGGGTGAGATAATTCTGATAAGACATGTAATGCTCCAAATATGCCTAAAATATCCTCATTAATTATTAGAATATGGATAAAATTAAATTTGGGCTTAATATTGGCATTATTATGATTTACTTGATATTTTCCACCTGGGGGGTGATGGACCCCCCCACCCCCCGAAAATTGAAATTCTTAAAGTACCACTCGAGTAGGCCAGGCCTATACAAATTCATTCTCTGATATAAACTGAGTTTCCTGTGAAAATTTCAGCCAGATTGACCAACTTTAAGGGGTGGTTTGGGCTGATCTGGCATTTTACCTATCCCTCGCCAACTACACTCCCTGAACCTGCACTCTGGGCTACATATGTATTTCTGAGGAAACACACTACTGAAATTCATTTCAGTGACGACTCCTGTGTGAATCAATATGGTTTTCAACCTTGAATCTACCTTAATTGAGAATATATCAGCATTTCCTGATACAGCCATCTGTGGCTGTACTGTGGCCTTCCTGGACCATATATGACGCATATGACACCACTGGTATACCAGATGTAATCCTAAAACCTGTGCAGTCAGATTTAGTATGTGGCAAGTAATATTTGGGCCAAATCTCAGACTTATAGACCAACATTTGGTACTGGTTTGGGCTGATTTACATCTATTTTTGTCTATTTTTACAACAATATTTGGGTGAGATAATTCTGATAAGACATGTAATGCTCCAAATATGCCTAAAATATCCTCATTAATTATTAGAATATGGATAAAATTAAATTTGGGCTTAATATTGGCATTATTATGATTTACTTGATATTTTCCACCTGGGGGGTGATGGACCCCCCCCCACCCCCCGAAAATTGAAATTCTTAAAGTACCACTCGAGTTTGCCAGGCCTATACAAATTCATTCTCTGATATAAACTGAGTTTCCTGTGAAAATTTCAGCCAGATTGACCAACTTTAAGGGGTGGTTTGGGCTGATCTGGCATTTTACCTATCCCTCGCCAACTACACTCCCTGAACCTGCACTTTGGGCTACATATGTATTTCTGAGGAAACACACTACTGAAATTCATTTCAGTGACGACTCCTGTGTGAATCAATATGGTTTTCAACCTTGAATCTACCTTAATTGAGAATATATCAGCATTTCCTGATACAGCCATCTGTGGCTGTACTGTGGCCTTCCTGGACCATATATGACGCATATGACACCACTGGTATACCAGATGTAATCCTAAAACCTGTGCAGTCAGATTTAGTATGTGGCAAGTAATATTTGGGCCAAATCTCAGACTTATAGACCAACATTTGGTACTGGTTTGGGCTGATTTACATCTATTTTTGTCTATTTTTACAACAATATTTGGGTGAGATAATTCTGATAAGACATGTAATGCTCCAAATATGCCTAAAATATCCTCATTAATTATTAGAATATGGATAAAATTAAATTTGGGCTTAATATTGGCATTATTATGATTTACTTGATATTTTCCACCTGGGGGGTGATGGACCCCCCCACCCCCCGAAAATTGAAATTCTTAAAGTACCACTCGAGTAGGCCAGGCCTATACAAATTCATTCTCTGATATAAACTGAGTTTCCTGTGAAAATTTCAGCCAGATTGACCAACTTTAAGGGGTGGTTTGGGCTGATCTGGCATTTTACCTATCCCTCGCCAACTACACTCCCTGAACCTGCACTCTGGGCTACATATGTATTTCTGAGGAAACACACTACTGAAATTCATTTCAGTGACGACTCCTGTGTGAATCAATATGGTTTTCAACCTTGAATCTACCTTAATTGAGAATATATCAGCATTTCCTGATACAGCCATCTGTGGCTGTACTGTGGCCTTCCTGGACCATATATGACGCATATGACACCACTGGTATACCAGATGTAATCCTAAAACCTGTGCAGTCAGATTTAGTATGTGGCAAGTAATATTTGGGCCAAATCTCAGACTTATAGACCAACATTTGGTACTGGTTTGGGCTGATTTACATCTATTTTTGTCTATTTTTACAACAATATTTGGGTGAGATAATTCTGATAAGACATGTAATGCTCCAAATATGCCTAAAATATCCTCATTAATTATTAGAATATGGATAAAATTAAATTTGGGCTTAATATTGGCATTATTATGATTTACTTGATATTTTCCACCTGGGGGGTGATGGACCCCCCCCACCCCCCGAAAATTGAAATTCTTAAAGTACCACTCGAGTAGGCCAGGCCTATACAAATTCATTCTCTGATATAAACTGAGTTTCCTGTGAAAATTTCAGCCAGATTGACCAACTTTAAGGGGTGGTTTGGGCTGATCTGGCATTTTACCTATCCCTCGCCAACTACACTCCCTGAACCTGCACTTTGGGCTACATATGTATTTCTGAGGAAACACACTACTGAAATTCATTTCAGTGACGACTCCTGTGTGAATCAATATGGTTTTCAACCTTGAATCTACCTTAATTGAGAATATATCAGCATTTCCTGATACAGCCATCTGTGGCTGTACTGTGGCCTTCCTGGACCATATATGACGCATATGACACCACTGGTATACCAGATGTAATCCTAAAACCTGTGCAGTCAGATTTAGTATGTGGCAAGTAATATTTGGGCCAAATCTCAGACTTATAGACCAACATTTGGTACTGGTTTGGGCTGATTTACATCTATTTTTGTCTATTTTTACAACAATATTTGGGTGAGATAATTCTGATAAGACATGTAATGCTCCAAATATGCCTAAAATATCCTCATTAATTATTAGAATATGGATAAAATTAAATTTGGGCTTAATATTGGCATTATTATGATTTACTTGATATTTTCCACCTGGGGGGTGATGGACCCCCCCACCCCCCGAAAATTGAAATTCTTAAAGTACCACTCGAGTAGGCCAGGCCTATACAAATTCATTCTCTGATATAAACTGAGTTTCCTGTGAAAATTTCAGCCAGATTGACCAACTTTAAGGGGGGGTTTGGGCTGATCTGGCATTTTACCTATCCCTCGCCAACTACACTCCCTGAACCTGCACTCTGGGCTACATATGTATTTCTGAGGAAACACACTACTGAAATTCATTTCAGTGACGACTCCTGTGTGAATCAATATGGTTTTCAACCTTGAATCTACCTTAATTGAGAATATATCAGCATTTCCTGATACAGCCATCTGTGGCTGTACTGTGGCCTTCCTGGACCATATATGACGCATATGACACCACTGGTATACCAGATGTAATCCTAAAACCTGTGCAGTCAGATTTAGTATGTGGCAAGTAATATTTGGGCCAAATCTCAGACTTATAGACCAACATTTGGTACTGGTTTGGGCTGATTTACATCTATTTTTGTCTATTTTTACAACAATATTTGGGTGAGATAATTCTGATAAGACATGTAATGCTCCAAATATGCCTAAAATATCCTCATTAATTATTAGAATATGGATAAAATTAAATTTGGGCTTAATATTGGCATTATTATGATTTACTTGATATTTTCCACCTGGGGGGTGATGGACCCCCCCACCCCCCGAAAATTGAAATTCTTAAAGTACCACTCGAGTAGGCCAGGCCTATACAAATTCATTCTCTGATATAAACTGAGTTTCCTGTGAAAATTTCAGCCAGATTGACCAACTTTAAGGGGTGGTTTGGGCTGATCTGGCATTTTACCTATCCCTCGCCAACTACACTCCCTGAACCTGCACTCTGGGCTACATATGTATTTCTGAGGAAACACACTACTGAAATTCATTTCAGTGACGACTCCTGTGTGAATCAATATGGTTTTCAACCTTGAATCTACCTTAATTGAGAATATATCAGCATTTCCTGATACAGCCATCTGTGGCTGTACTGTGGCCTTCCTGGACCATATATGACGCATATGACACCACTGGTATACCAGATGTAATCCTAAAACCTGTGCAGTCAGATTTAGTATGTGGCAAGTAATATTTGGGCCAAATCTCAGACTTATAGACCAACATTTGGTACTGGTTTGGGCTGATTTACATCTATTTTTGTCTATTTTTACAACAATATTTGGGTGAGATAATTCTGATAAGACATGTAATGCTCCAAATATGCCTAAAATATCCTCATTAATTATTAGAATATGGATAAAATTAAATTTGGGCTTAATATTGGCATTATTATGATTTACTTGATATTTTCCACCTGGGGGGTGATGGACCCCCCCACCCCCCGAAAATTGAAATTCTTAAAGTACCACTCGAGTAGGCCAGGCCTATACAAATTCATTCTCTGATATAAACTGAGTTTCCTGTGAAAATTTCAGCCAGATTGACCAACTTTAAGGGGTGGTTTGGGCTGATCTGGCATTTTACCTATCCCTCGCCAACTACACTCCCTGAACCTGCACTTTGGGCTACATATGTATTTCTGAGGAAACACACTACTGAAATTCATTTCAGTGATGACTCCTGTGTGAATCAATATGGTTTTCAACCTTGAATCTACCTTAATTGAGAATATATCAGCATTTCCTGATACAGCCATCTGTGGCTGTACTGTGGCCTTCCTGGACCATATATGACGCATATGACACCACTGGTATACCAGATGTAATCCTGAAACCTGTGCAGTCAGATTTAGTATGTGGCAAGTAATATTTGGGCCAAATCTCAGACTTATAGACCAACATTTGGTACTGGTTTGGGCTGATTTACATCTATTTTTGTCTATTTTTACAACAATATTTGGGTGAGATAATTCTGATAAGACATGTAATGC
Source organism: Sabellastarte sp. h YS-2021 (assembly GCA_964017235.1). Taxonomy (NCBI): domain Eukaryota; kingdom Metazoa; phylum Annelida; class Polychaeta; order Sabellida; family Sabellidae; genus Sabellastarte; species Sabellastarte sp. h YS-2021. The sequence goes on from CAXHLB010000187.1 coordinate 10,126, forward strand.
TCCAAATATGCCTAAAATATCCTCATTAATTATTAGAATATGGATAAAATTAAATTTGGGCTTAATATTGGCATTATTATGATTTACTTGATATTTTCCACCTGGGGGGTGATGGACCCCCCCACCCCCCGAAAATTGAAATTCTTAAAGTACCACTCGAGTAGGCCAGGCCTATACAAATTCATTCTCTGATATAAACTGAGTTTCCTGTGAAAATTTCAGCCAGATTGACCAACTTTAAGGGGTGGTTTGGGCTGATCTGGCATTTTACCTATCCCTCGCCAACTACACTCCCTGAACCTGCACTCTGGGCTACATATGTATTTCTGAGGAAACACACTACTGAAATTCATTTCAGTGACGACTCCTGTGTGAATCAATATGGTTTTCAACCTTGAATCTACCTTAATTGAGAATATATCAGCATTTCCTGATACAGCCATCTGTGGCTGTACTGTGGCCTTCCTGGACCATATATGACGCATATGACACCACTGGTATACCAGATGTAATCCTAAAACCTGTGCAGTCAGATTTAGTATGTGGCAAGTAATATTTGGGCTAAATCTCAGACTTATAGACCAACATTTGGTACTGGTTTGGGCTGATTTACATCTATTTTTGTCTATTTTTACAACAATATTTGGGTGAGATAATTCTGATAAGACATGTAATGCTCCAAATATGCCTAAAATATCCTCATTAATTATTAGAATATGGATAAAATTAAATTTGGGCTTAATATTGGCATTATTATGATTTACTTGATATTTTCCACCTGGGGGGTGATGGACCCCCCCACCCCCCGAAAATTGAAATTCTTAAAGTACCACTCGAGTAGGCCAGGCCTATACAAATTCATTCTCTGATATAAACTGAGTTTACTGTGAAAATTTCAGCCAGATTGACCAACTTTAAGGGGTGGTTTGGGCTGATCTGGCATTTTACCTATCCCTCGCCAACTACACTCCCTGAACCTGCACTCTGGGCTACATATGTATTTCTGAGGAAACACACTACTGAAATTCATTTCAGTGACGACTCCTGTGTGAATCAATATGGTTTTCAACCTTGAATCTACCTTAATTGAGAATATATCAGCATTTCCTGATACAGCCATCTGTGGCTGTACTGTGGCCTTCCTGGACCATATATGACGCATATGACACCACTGGTATACCAGATGTAATCCTAAAACCTGTGCAGTCAGATTTAGTATGTGGCAAGTAATATTTGGGCCAAATCTCAGACTTATAGACCAACATTTGGTACTGGTTTGGGCTGATTTACATCTATTTTTGTCTATTTTTACAACAATATTTGGGTGAGATAATTCTGATAAGACATGTAATGCTCCAAATATGCCTAAAATATCCTCATTAATTATTAGAATATGGATAAAATTAAATTTGGGCTTAATATTGGCATTATTATGATTTACTTGATATTTTCCACCTGGGGGGTGATGGACCCCCCCACCCCCCGAAAATTGAAATTCTTAAAGTACCACTCGAGTAGGCCAGGCCTATACAAATTCATTCTCTGATATAAACTGAGTTTCCTGTGAAAATTTCAGCCAGATTGACCAACTTTAAGGGGTGGTTTGGGCTGATCTGGCATTTTACCTATCCCTCGCCAACTACACTCCCTGAACCTGCACTCTGGGCTACATATGTATTTCTGAGGAAACACACTACTGAAATTCATTTCAGTGACGACTCCTGTGTGAATCAATATGGTTTTCAACCTTGAATCTACCTTAATTGAGAATATATCAGCATTTCCTGATACAGCCATCTGTGGCTGTACTGTGGCCTTCCTGGACCATATATGACGCATATGACACCACTGGTATACCAGATGTAATCCTAAAACCTGTGCAGTCAGATTTAGTATGTGGCAAGTAATATTTGGGCCAAATCTCAGACTTATAGACCAACATTTGGTACTGGTTTGGGCTGATTTACATCTATTTTTGTCTATTTTTACAACAATATTTGGGTGAGATAATTCTGATAAGACATGTAATGCTCCAAATATGCCTAAAATATCCTCATTAATTATTAGAATATGGATAAAATTAAATTTGGGCTTAATATTGGCATTATTATGATTTACTTGATATTTTCCACCTGGGGGGTGATGGACCCCCCCACCCCCCGAAAATTGAAATTCTTAAAGTACCACTCGAGTAGGCCAGGCCTATACAAATTCATTCTCTGATATAAACTGAGTTTCCTGTGAAAATTTCAGCCAGATTGACCAACTTTAAGGGGTGGTTTGGGCTGATCTGGCATTTTACCTATCCCTCGCCAACTACACTCCCTGAACCTGCACTCTGGGCTACATATGTATTTCTGAGGAAACACACTACTGAAATTCATTTCAGTGACGACTCCTGTGTGAATCAATATGGTTTTCAACCTTGAATCTACCTTAATTGAGAATATATCAGCATTTCCTGATACAGCCATCTGTGGCTGTACTGTGGCCTTCCTGGACCATATATGACGCATATGACACCACTGGTATACCAGATGTAATCCTAAAACCTGTGCAGTCAGATTTAGTATGTGGCAAGTAATATTTGGGCCAAATCTCAGACTTATAGACCAACATTTGGTACTGGTTTGGGCTGATTTACATCTATTTTTGTCTATTTTTACAACAATATTTGGGTGAGATAATTCTGATAAGACATGTAATGCTCCAAATATGCCTAAAATATCCTCATTAATTATTAGAATATGGATAAAATTAAATTTGGGCTTAATATTGGCATTATTATGATTTACTTGATATTTTCCACCTGGGGGGTGATGGACCCCCCCACCCCCCGAAAATTGAAATTCTTAAAGTACCACTCGAGTAGGCCAGGCCTATACAAATTCATTCTCTGATATAAACTGAGTTTCCTGTGAAAATTTCAGCCAGATTGACCAACTTTAAGGGGTGGTTTGGGCTGATCTGGCATTTTACCTATCCCTCGCCAACTACACTCCCTGAACCTGCACTTTGGGCTACATATGTATTTCTGAGGAAACACACTACTGAAATTCATTTCAGTGATGACTCCTGTGTGAATCAATATGGTTTTCAACCTTGAATCTACCTTAATTGAGAATATATCAGCATTTCCTGATACAGCCATCTGTGGCTGTACTGTGGCCTTCCTGGACCATATATGACGCATATGACACCACTGGTATACCAGATGTAATCCTGAAACCTGTGCAGTCAGATTTAGTATGTGGCAAGTAATATTTGGGCCAAATCTCAGACTTATAGACCAACATTTGGTACTGGTTTGGGCTGATTTACATCTATTTTTGTCTATTTTTACAACAATATTTGGGTGAGATAATTCTGATAAGACATGTAATGCTCCAAATATGCCTAAAATATCCTCATTAATTATTAGAATATGGATAAAATTAAATTTGGGCTTAATATTGGCATTATTATGATTTACTTGATATTTTCCACCTGGGGGGTGATGGACCCCCCCACCCCCCGAAAATTGAAATTCTTAAAGTACCACTCGAGTAGGCCAGGCCTATACAAATTCATTCTCTGATATAAACTGAGTTTCCTGTGAAAATTTCAGCCAGATTGACCAACTTTAAGGGGTGGTTTGGGCTGATCTGGCATTTTACCTATCCCTCGCCAACTACACTCCCTGAACCTGCACTCTGGGCTACATATGTATTTCTGAGGAAACACACTACTGAAATTCATTTCAGTGACGACTCCTGTGTGAATCAATATGGTTTTCAACCTTGAATCTACCTTAATTGAGAATATATCAGCATTTCCTGATACAGCCATCTGTGGCTGTACTGTGGCCTTCCTGGACCATATATGACGCATATGACACCACTGGTATACCAGATGTAATCCTAAAACCTGTGCAGTCAGATTTAGTATGTGGCAAGTAATATTTGGGCCAAATCTCAGACTTATAGACCAACATTTGGTACTGGTTTGGGCTGATTTACATCTATTTTTGTCTATTTTTACAACAATATTTGGGTGAGATAATTCTGATAAGACATGTAATGCTCCAAATATGCCTAAAATATCCTCATTAATTATTAGAATATGGATAAAATTAAATTTGGGCTTAATATTGGCATTATTATGATTTACTTGATATTTTCCACCTGGGGGGTGATGGACCCCCCCACCCCCCGCAAATTGAAATTCTTAAAGTACCACTCGAGTAGGCCAGGCCTATACAAATTCATTCTCTGATATAAACTGAGTTTCCTGTGAAAATTTCAGCCAGATTGACCAACTTTAAGGGGTGGTTTGGGCTGATCTGGCATTTTACCTATCCCTCGCCAACTACACTCCCTGAACCTGCACTCTGGGCTACATATGTATTTCTGAGGAAACACACTACTGAAATTCATTTCAGTGACGACTCCTGTGTGAATCAATATGGTTTTCAACCTTGAATCTACCTTAATTGAGAATATATCAGCATTTCCTGATACAGCCATCTGTGGCTGTACTGTGGCCTTCCTGGACCATATATGACGCATATGACACCACTGGTATACCAGATGTAATCCTAAAACCTGTGCAGTCAGATTTAGTATGTGGCAAGTAATATTTGGGCCAAATCTCAGACTTATAGACCAACATTTGGTACTGGTTTGGGCTGATTTACATCTATTTTTGTCTATTTTTACAACAATATTTGGGTGAGATAATTCTGATAAGACATGTAATGCTCCAAATATGCCTAAAATATCCTCATTAATTATTAGAATATGGATAAAATTAAATTTGGGCTTAATATTGGCATTATTATGATTTACTTGATATTTTCCACCTGGGGGGTGATGGACCCCCCCACCCCCCGAAAATTGAAATTCTTAAAGTACCACTCGAGTAGGCCAGGCCTATACAAATTCATTCTCTGATATAAACTGAGTTTCCTGTGAAAATTTCAGCCAGATTGACCAACTTTAAGGGGTGGTTTGGGCTTATCTGGCATTTTACCTATCCCTCGCCAACTACACTCCCTGAACCTGCACTTTGGGCTACATATGTATTTCTGAGGAAACACACTACTGAAATTCATTTCAGTGACGACTCCTGTGTGAATCAATATGGTTTTCAACCTTGAATCTACCTTAATTGAGAATATATCAGCATTTCCTGATACAGCCATCTGTGGCTGTACTGTGGCCTTCCTGGACCATATATGACGCATATGACACCACTGGTATACCAGATGTAATCCTAAAACCTGTGCAGTCAGATTTAGTATGTGGCAAGTAATATTTGGGCCAAATCTCAGACTTATAGACCAACATTTGGTACTGGTTTGGGCTGATTTACATCTATTTTTGTCTATTTTTACAACAATATTTGGGTGAGATAATTCTGATAAGACATGTAATGCTCCAAATATGCCTAAAATATCCTCATTAATTATTAGAATATGGATAAAATTAAATTTGGGCTTAATATTGGCATTATTATGATTTACTTGATATTTTCCACCTGGGGGGTGATGGACCCCCCCACCCCCCGAAAATTGAAATTCTTAAAGTACCACTCGAGTAGGCCAGGCCTATACAAATTCATTCTCTGATATAAACTGAGTTTCCTGTGAAAATTTCAGCCAGATTGACCAACTTTAAGGGGTGGTTTGGGCTGATCTGGCATTTTACCTATCCCTCGCCAACTACACTCCCTGAACCTGCACTCTGGGCTACATATGTATTTCTGAGGAAACACACTACTGAAATTCATTTCAGTGACGACTCCTGTGTGAATCAATATGGTTTTCAACCTTGAATCTACCTTAATTGAGAATATATCAGCATTTCCTGATACAGCCATCTGTGGCTGTACTGTGGCCTTCCTGGACCATATATGACGCATATGACACCACTGGTATACCAGATGTAATCCTAAAACCTGTGCAGTCAGATTTAGTATGTGGCAAGTAATATTTGGGCCAAATCTCAGACTTATAGACCAACATTTGGTACTGGTTTGGGCTGATTTACATCTATTTTTGTCTATTTTTACAACAATATTTGGGTGAGATAATTCTGATAAGACATGTAATGCTCCAAATATGCCTAAAATATCCTCATTAATTATTAGAATATGGATAAAATTAAATTTGGGCTTAATATTGGCATTATTATGATTTACTTGATATTTTCCACCTGGGGGGTGATGGACCCCCCCACCCCCCGAAAATTGAAATTCTTAAAGTACCACTCGAGTAGGCCAGGCCTATACAAATTCATTCTCTGATATAAACTGAGTTTCCTGTGAAAATTTCAGCCAGATTGACCAACTTTAAGGGGTGGTTTGGGCTTATCTGGCATTTTACCTATCCCTCGCCAACTACACTCCCTGAACCTGCACTTTGGGCTACATATGTATTTCTGAGGAAACACACTACTGAAATTCATTTCAGTGACGACTCCTGTGTGAATCAATATGGTTTTCAACCTTGAATCTACCTTAATTGAGAATATATCAGCATTTCCTGATACAGCCATCTGTGGCTGTACTGTGGCCTTCCTGGACCATATATGACGCATATGACACCACTGGTATACCAGATGTAATCCTAAAACCTGTGCAGTCAGATTTAGTATGTGGCAAGTAATATTTGGGCCAAATCTCAGACTTATAGACCAACATTTGGTACTGGTTTGGGCTGATTTACATCTATTTTTGTCTATTTTTACAACAATATTTGGGTGAGATAATTCTGATAAGACATGTAATGCTCCAAATATGCCTAAAATATCCTCATTAATTATTAGAATATGGATAAAATTAAATTTGGGCTTAATATTGGCATTATTATGATTTACTTGATATTTTCCACCTGGGGGGTGATGGACCCCCCCACCCCCCGAAAATTGAAATTCTTAAAGTACCACTCGAGTAGGCCAGGCCTATACAAATTCATTCTCTGATATAAACTGAGTTTCCTGTGAAAATTTCAGCCAGATTGACCAACTTTAAGGGGTGGTTTGGGCTGATCTGGCATTTTACCTATCCCTCGCCAACTACACTCCCTGAACCTGCACTCTGGGCTACATATGTATTTCTGAGGAAACACACTACTGAAATTCATTTCAGTGACGACTCCTGTGTGAATCAATATGGTTTTCAACCTTGAATCTACCTTAATTGAGAATATATCAGCATTTCCTGATACAGCCATCTGTGGCTGTACTGTGGCCTTCCTGGACCATATATGACGCATATGACACCACTGGTATACCAGATGTAATCCTGAAACCTGTGCAGTCAGATTTAGTATGTGGCAAGTAATATTTGGGCCAAATCTCAGACTTATAGACCAACATTTGGTACTGGTTTGGGCTGATTTACATCTATTTTTGTCTATTTTTACAACAATATTTGGGTGAGATAATTCTGATAAGACATGTAATGCTCCAAATATGCCTAAAATATCCTCATTAATTATTAGAATATGGATAAAATTAAATTTGGGCTTAATATTGGCATTATTATGATTTACTTGATATTTTCCACCTGGGGGGTGATGGACCCCCCCACCCCCCGAAAATTGAAATTCTTAAAGTACCACTCGAGTAGGCCAGGCCTATACAAATTCATTCTCTGATATAAACTGAGTTTCCTGTGAAAATTTCAGCCAGATTGACCAACTTTAAGGGGTGGTTTGGGCTGATCTGGCATTTTACCTATCCCTCGCCAACTACACTCCCTGAACCTGCACTTTGGGCTACATATGTATTTCTGAGGAAACACACTACTGAAATTCATTTCACTGATGACTCCTGTGTGAATCAATATGGTTTTCAACCTTGAATCTACCTTAATTGAGAATATATCAGCATTTCCTGATACAGCCATCTGTGGCTGTACTGTGGCCTTCCTGGACCATATATGACGCATATGACACCACTGGTATACCAGATGTAATCCTGAAACCTGTGCAGTCAGATTTAGTATGTGGCAAGTAATATTTGGGCCAAATCTCAGACTTATAGACCAACATTTGGTACTGGTTTGGGCTGATTTACATCTATTTTTGTCTATTTTTACAACAATATTTGGGTGAGATAATTCTGATAAGACATGTAATGCTCCAAATATGCCTAAAATATCCTCATTAATTATTAGAATATGGATAAAATTAAATTTGGGCTTAATATTGGCATTATTATGATTTACTTGATATTTTCCACCTGGGGGGTGATGGACCCCCCCCACCCCCCGAAAATTGAAATTCTTAAAGTACCACTCGAGTAGGCCAGGCCTATACAAATTCATTCTCTGATATAAACTGAGTTTCCTGTGAAAATTTCAGCCAGATTGACCAACTTTAAGGGGTGGTTTGGGCTGATCTGGCATTTTACCTATCCCTCGCCAACTACACTCCCTGAACCTGCACTCTGGGCTACATATGTATTTCTGAGGAAACACACTACTGAAATTCATTTCAGTGACGACTCCTGTGTGAATCAATATGGTTTTCAACCTTGAATCTACCTTAATTGAGAATATATCAGCATTTCCTGATACAGCCATCTGTGGCTGTACTGTGGCCTTCCTGGACCATATATGACGCATATGACACCACTGGTATACCAGATGTAATCCTAAAACCTGTGCAGTCAGATTTAGTATGTGGCAAGTAATATTTGGGCCAAATCTCAGACTTATAGACCAACATTTGGTACTGGTTTGGGCTGATTTACATCTATTTTTGTCTATTTTTACAACAATATTTGGGTGAGATAATTCTGATAAGACATGTAATGCTCCAAATATGCCTAAAATATCCTCATTAATTATTAGAATATGGATAAAATTAAATTTGGGCTTAATATTGGCATTATTATGATTTACTTGATATTTTCCACCTGGGGGGTGATGGACCCCCCCACCCCCCGAAAATTGAAATTCTTAAAGTACCACTCGAGTAGGCCAGGCCTATACAAATTCATTCTCTGATATAAACTGAGTTTCCTGTGAAAATTTCAGCCAGATTGACCAACTTTAAGGGGTGGTTTGGGCTGATCTGGCATTTTACCTATCCCTCGCCAACTACACTCCCTGAACCTGCACTTTGGGCTACATATGTATTTCTGAGGAAACACACTACTGAAATTCATTTCAGTGACGACTCCTGTGTGAATCAATATGGTTTTCAACCTTGAATCTACCTTAATTGAGAATATATCAGCATTTCCTGATACAGCCATCTGTGGCTGTACTGTGGCCTTCCTGGACCATATATGACGCATATGACACCACTGGTATACCAGATGTAATCCTGAAACCTGTGCAGTCAGATTTAGTATGTGGCAAGTAATATTTGGGCCAAATCTCAGACTTATAGACCAACATTTGGTACTGGTTTGGGCTGATTTACATCTATTTTTGTCTATTTTTACAACAATATTTGGGTGAGATAATTCTGATAAGACATGTAATGCTCCAAATATGCCTAAAATATCCTCATTAATTATTAGAATATGGATAAAATTAAATTTGGGCTTAATATTGGCATTATTATGATTTACTTGATATTTTCCACCTGGGGGGTGATGGACCCCCCCACCCCCCGAAAATTGAAATTCTTAAAGTACCACTCGAGTAGGCCAGGCCTATACAAATTCATTCTCTGATATAAACTGAGTTTCCTGTGAAAATTTCAGCCAGATTGACCAACTTTAAGGGGTGGTTTGGGCTGATCTGGCATTTTACCTATCCCTCGCCAACTACACTCCCTGAACCTGCACTTTGGGCTACATATGTATTTCTGAGGAAACACACTACTGAAATTCATTTCAGTGACGACTCCTGTGTGAATCAATATGGTTTTCAACCTTGAATCTACCTTAATTGAGAATATATCAGCATTTCCTGATACAGCCATCGGTGGCTGTACTGTGGCCTTCCTGGACCATATATGACGCATATGACACCACTGGTATACCAGATGTAATCCTAAAACCTGTGCAGTCAGATTTAGTATGTGGCAAGTAATATTTGGGCCAAATCTCAGACTTATAGACCAACATTTGGTACTGGTTTGGGCTGATTTACATCTATTTTTGTCTATTTTTACAACAATATTTGGGCGAGATAATTCTGATAAGACATGTAATGCTCCAAATATGCCTAAAATATCCTCATTAATTATTAGAATATGGATAAAATTAAATTTGGGCTTAATATTGGCATTATTATGATTTACTTGATATTTTCCACCTGGGGGGTGATGGACCCCCCCACCCCCCGAAAATTGAAATTCTTAAAGTACCACTCGAGTAGGCCAGGCCTATACAAATTCATTCTCTGATATAAACTGAGTTTCCTGTGAAAATTTCAGCCAGATTGACCAACTTTAAGGGGTGGTTTGGGCTGATCTGGCATTTTACCTATCCCTCGCCAACTACACTCCCTGAACCTGCACTTTGGGCTACATATGTATTTCTGAGGAAACACACTACTGAAATTCATTTCAGTGACGACTCCTGTGTGAATCAATATGGTTTTCAACCTTGAATCTACCTTAATTGAGAATATATCAGCATTTCCTGATACAGCCATCGGTGGCTGTACTGTGGCCTTCCTGGACCATATATGACGCATATGACACCACTGGTATACCAGATGTAATCCTAAAACCTGTGCAGTCAGATTTAGTATGTGGCAAGTAATATTTGGGCCAAATCTCAGACTTATAGACCAACATTTGGTACTGGTTTGGGCTGATTTACATCTATTTTTGTCTATTTTTACAACAATATTTGGGCGAGATAATTCTGATAAGACATGTAATGCTCCAAATATGCCTAAAATATCCTCATTAATTATTAGAATATGGATAAAATTAAATTTGGGCTTAATATTGGCATTATTATGATTTACTTGATATTTTCCACCTGGGGGGTGATGGACCCCCCCACCCCCCGAAAATTGAAATTCTTAAAGTACCACTCGAGTAGGCCAGGCCTATACAAATTCATTCTCTGATATAAACTGAGTTTCCTGTGAAAATTTCAGCCAGATTGACCAACTTTAAGGGGTGGTTTGGGCTGATCTGGCATTTTACCTATCCCTCGCCAACTACACTCCCTGAACCTGCACTCTGGGCTACATATGTATTTCTGAGGAAACACACTACTGAAATTCATTTCAGTGACGACTCCTGTGTGAATCAATATGGTTTTCAACCTTGAATCTACCTTAATTGAGAATATATCAGCATTTCCTGATACAGCCATCTGTGGCTGTACTGTGGCCTTCCTGGACCATATATGACGCATATGACACCACTGGTATACCAGATGTAATCCTAAAACCTGTGCAGTCAGATTTAGTATGTGGCAAGTAATATTTGGGCCAAATCTCAGACTTATAGACCAACATTTGGTACTGGTTTGGGCTGATTTACATCTATTTTTGTCTATTTTTACAACAATATTTGGGCGAGATAATTCTGATAAGACATGTAATGCTCCAAATATGCCTAAAATATCCTCATTAATTATTAGAATATGGATAAAATTAAATTTGGGCTTAATATTGGCATTATTATGATTTACTTGATATTTTCCACCTGGGGGGTGATGGACCCCCCCCACCCCCCGAAAATTGAAATTCTTAAAGTACCACTCGAGTAGGCCAGGCCTATACAAATTCATTCTCTGATATAAACTGAGTTTCCTGTGAAAATTTCAGCCAGATTGACCAACTTTAAGGGGTGGTTTGGGCTGATCTGGCATTTTACCTATCCCTCGCCAACTACACTCCCTGAACCTGCACTTTGGGCTACATATGTATTTCTGAGGAAACACACTACTGAAATTCATTTCAGTGACGACTCCTGTGTGAATCAATATGGTTTTCAACCTTGAATCTACCTTAATTGAGAATATATCAGCATTTCCTGATACAGCCATCTGTGGCTGTACTGTGGCCTTCCTGGACCATATATGACGCATATGACACCACTGGTATACCAGATGTAATCCTAAAACCTGTGCAGTCAGATTTAGTATGTGGCAAGTAATATTTGGGCCAAATCTCAGACTTATAGACCAACATTTGGTACTGGTTTGGGCTGATTTACATCTATTTTTGTCTATTTTTACAACAATATTTGGGCGAGATAATTCTGATAAGACATGTAATGCTCCAAATATGCCTAAAATATCCTCATTAATTATTAGAATATGGATAAAATTAAATTTGGGCTTAATATTGGCATTATTATGATTTACTTGATATTTTCCACCTGGGGGGTGATGGACCCCCCCCACCCCCCGAAAATTGAAATTCTTAAAGTACCACTCGAGTAGGCCAGGCCTATACAAATTCATTCTCTGATATAAACTGAGTTTCCTGTGAAAATTTCAGCCAGATTGACCAACTTTAAGGGGTGGTTTGGGCTGATCTGGCATTTTACCTATCCCTCGCCAACTACACTCCCTGAACCTGCACTTTGGGCTACATATGTATTTCTGAGGAAACACACTACTGAAATTCATTTCAGTGACGACTCCTGTGTGAATCAATATGGTTTTCAACCTTGAATCTACCTTAATTGAGAATATATCAGCATTTCCTGATACAGCCATCTGTGGCTGTACTGTGGCCTTCCTGGACCATATATGACGCATATGACACCACTGGTATACCAGATGTAATCCTAAAACCTGTGCAGTCAGATTTAGTATGTGGCAAGTAATATTTGGGCCAAATCTCAGACTTATAGACCAACATTTGGTACTGGTTTGGGCTGATTTACATCTATTTTTGTCTATTTTTACAACAATATTTGGGCGAGATAATTCTGATAAGACATGTAATGCTCCAAATATGCCTAAAATATCCTCATTAATTATTAGAATATGGATAAAATTAAATTTGGGCTTAATATTGGCATTATTATGATTTACTTGATATTTTCCACCTGGGGGGTGATGGACCCCCCCCACCCCCCGAAAATTGAAATTCTTAAAGTACCACTCGAGTAGGCCAGGCCTATACAAATTCATTCTCTGATATAAACTGAGTTTCCTGTGAAAATTTCAGCCAGATTGACCAACTTTAAGGGGTGGTTTGGGCTGATCTGGCATTTTACCTATCCCTCGCCAACTACACTCCCTGAACCTGCACTTTGGGCTACATATGTATTTCTGAGGAAACACACTACTGAAATTCATTTCAGTGACGACTCCTGTGTGAATCAATATGGTTTTCAACCTTGAATCTACCTTAATTGAGAATATATCAGCATTTCCTGATACAGCCATCTGTGGCTGTACTGTGGCCTTCCTGGACCATATATGACGCATATGACACCACTGGTATACCAGATGTAATCCTAAAACCTGTGCAGTCAGATTTAGTATGTGGCAAGTAATATTTGGGCCAAATCTCAGACTTATAGACCAACATTTGGTACTGGTTTGGGCTGATTTACATCTATTTTTGTCTATTTTTACAACAATATTTGGGCGAGATAATTCTGATAAGACATGTAATGCTCCAAATATGCCTAAAATATCCTCATTAATTATTAGAATATGGATAAAATTAAATTTGGGCTTAATATTGGCATTATTATGATTTACTTGATATTTTCCACCTGGGGGGTGATGGACCCCCCCCACCCCCCGAAAATTGAAATTCTTAAAGTACCACTCGAGTAGGCCAGGCCTATACAAATTCATTCTCTGATATAAACTGAGTTTCCTGTGAAAATTTCAGCCAGATTGACCAACTTTAAGGGGTGGTTTGGGCTGATCTGGCATTTTACCTATCCCTCGCCAACTACACTCCCTGAACCTGCACTTTGGGCTACATATGTATTTCTGAGGAAACACACTACTGAAATTCATTTCAGTGACGACTCCTGTGTGAATCAATATGGTTTTCAACCTTGAATCTACCTTAATTGAGAATATATCAGCATTTCCTGATACAGCCATCTGTGGCTGTACTGTGGCCTTCCTGGACCATATATGACGCATATGACACCACTGGTATACCAGATGTAATCCTAAAACCTGTGCAGTCAGATTTAGTATGTGGCAAGTAATATTTGGGCCAAATCTCAGACTTATAGACCAACATTTGGTACTGGTTTGGGCTGATTTACATCTATTTTTGTCTATTTTTACAACAATATTTGGGCGAGATAATTCTGATAAGACATGTAATGCTCCAAATATGCCTAAAATATCCTCATTAATTATTAGAATATGGATAAAATTAAATTTGGGCTTAATATTGGCATTATTATGATTTACTTGATATTTTCCACCTGGGGGGTGATGGACCCCCCCCACCCCCCGAAAATTGAAATTCTTAAAGTACCACTCGAGTAGGCCAGGCCTATACAAATTCATTCTCTGATATAAACTGAGTTTCCTGTGAAAATTTCAGCCAGATTGACCAACTTTAAGGGGTGGTTTGGGCTGATCTGGCATTTTACCTATCCCTCGCCAACTACACTCCCTGAACCTGCACTTTGGGCTACATATGTATTTCTGAGGAAACACACTACTGAAATTCATTTCAGTGACGACTCCTGTGTGAATCAATATGGTTTTCAACCTTGAATCTACCTTAATTGAGAATATATCAGCATTTCCTGATACAGCCATCTGTGGCTGTACTGTGGCCTTCCTGGACCATATATGACGCATATGACACCACTGGTATACCAGATGTAATCCTAAAACCTGTGCAGTCAGATTTAGTATGTGGCAAGTAATATTTGGGCCAAATCTCAGACTTATAGACCAACATTTGGTACTGGTTTGGGCTGATTTACATCTATTTTTGTCTATTTTTACAACAATATTTGGGCGAGATAATTCTGATAAGACATGTAATGCTCCAAACATGCCTAAAATATCCTCATTAATTATTAGAATATGGATAAAATTAAATTTGGGCTTAATATTGGCATTATTATGATTTACTTGATATTTTCCACCTGGGGGGTGATGGACCCCCCCCACCCCCCGAAAATTGAAATTCTTAAAGTACCACTCGAGTAGGCCAGGCCTATACAAATTCATTCTCTGATATAAACTGAGTTTCCTGTGAAAATTTCAGCCAGATTGACCAACTTTAAGGGGTGGTTTGGGCTGATCTGGCATTTTACCTATCCCTCGCCAACTACACTCCCTGAACCTGCACTTTGGGCTACATATGTATTTCTGAGGAAACACACTACTGAAATTCATTTCAGTGACGACTCCTGTGTGAATCAATATGGTTTTCAACCTTGAATCTACCTTAATTGAGAATATATCAGCATTTCCTGATACAGCCATCTGTGGCTGTACTGTGGCCTTCCTGGACCATATATGACGCATATGACACCACTGGTATACCAGATGTAATCCTAAAACCTGTGCAGTCAGATTTAGTATGTGGCAAGTAATATTTGGGCCAAATCTCAGACTTATAGACCAACATTTGGTACTGGTTTGGGCTGATTTACATCTATTTTTGTCTATTTTTACAACAATATTTGGGCGAGATAATTCTGATAAGACATGTAATGCTCCAAATATGCCTAAAATATCCTCATTAATTATTAGAATATGGATAAAATTAAATTTGGGCTTAATATTGGCATTATTATGATTTACTTGATATTTTCCACCTGGGGGGTGATGGACCCCCCCCACCCCCCGAAAATTGAAATTCTTAAAGTACCACTCGAGTAGGCCAGGCCTATACAAATTCATTCTCTGATATAAACTGAGTTTCCTGTGAAAATTTCAGCCAGATTGACCAACTTTAAGGGGTGGTTTGGGCTGATCTGGCATTTTACCTATCCCTCGCCAACTACACTCCCTGAACCTGCACTTTGGGCTACATATGTATTTCTGAGGAAACACACTACTGAAATTCATTTCAGTGACGACTCCTGTGTGAATCAATATGGTTTTCAACCTTGAATCTACCTTAATTGAGAATATATCAGCATTTCCTGATACAGCCATCTGTGGCTGTACTGTGGCCTTCCTGGACCATATATGACGCATATGACACCACTGGTATACCAGATGTAATCCTAAAACCTGTGCAGTCAGATTTAGTATGTGGCAAGTAATATTTGGGCCAAATCTCAGACTTATAGACCAACATTTGGTACTGGTTTGGGCTGATTTACATCTATTTTTGTCTATTTTTACAACAATATTTGGGCGAGATAATTCTGATAAGACATGTAATGCTCCAAACATGCCTAAAATATCCTCATTAATTATTAGAATATGGATAAAATTAAATTTGGGCTTAATATTGGCATTATTATGATTTACTTGATATTTTCCACCTGGGGGGTGATGGACCCCCCCCACCCCCCGAAAATTGAAATTCTTAAAGTACCACTCGAGTAGGCCAGGCCTATACAAATTCATTCTCTGATATAAACTGAGTTTCCTGTGAAAATTTCAGCCAGATTGACCAACTTTAAGGGGTGGTTTGGGCTGATCTGGCATTTTACCTATCCCTCGCCAACTACACTCCCTGAACCTGCACTTTGGGCTACATATGTATTTCTGAGGAAACACACTACTGAAATTCATTTCAGTGACGACTCCTGTGTGAATCAATATGGTTTTCAACCTTGAATCTACCTTAATTGAGAATATATCAGCATTTCCTGATACAGCCATCTGTGGCTGTACTGTGGCCTTCCTGGACCATATATGACGCATATGACACCACTGGTATACCAGATGTAATCCTAAAACCTGTGCAGTCAGATTTAGTATGTGGCAAGTAATATTTGGGCCAAATCTCAGACTTATAGACCAACATTTGGTACTGGTTTGGGCTGATTTACATCTATTTTTGTCTATTTTTACAACAATATTTGGGCGAGATAATTCTGATAAGACATGTAATGCTCCAAATATGCCTAAAATATCCTCATTAATTATTAGAATATGGATAAAATTAAATTTGGGCTTAATATTGGCATTATTATGATTTACTTGATATTTTCCACCTGGGGGGTGATGGACCCCCCCCACCCCCCGAAAATTGAAATTCTTAAAGTACCACTCGAGTAGGCCAGGCCTATACAAATTCATTCTCTGATATAAACTGAGTTTCCTGTGAAAATTTCAGCCAGATTGACCAACTTTAAGGGGTGGTTTGGGCTGATCTGGCATTTTACCTATCCCTCGCCAACTACACTCCCTGAACCTGCACTTTGGGCTACATATGTATTTCTGAGGAAACACACTACTGAAATTCATTTCAGTGACGACTCCTGTGTGAATCAATATGGTTTTCAACCTTGAATCTACCTTAATTGAGAATATATCAGCATTTCCTGATACAGCCATCTGTGGCTGTACTGTGGCCTTCCTGGACCATATATAACGCATATGACACCACTGGTATACCAGATGTAATCCTAAAACCTGTGCAGTCAGATTTAGTATGTGGCAAGTAATATTTGGGCCAAATCTCAGACTTATAGACCAACATTTGGTACTGGTTTGGGCTGATTTACATCTATTTTTGTCTATTTTTACAACAATATTTGGGCGAGATAATTCTGATAAGACATGTAATGCTCCAAATATGCCTAAAATATCCTCATTAATTATTAGAATATGGATAAAATTAAATTTGGGCTTAATATTGGCATTATTATGATTTACTTGATATTTTCCACCTGGGGGGTGATGGACCCCCCCCACCCCCCGAAAATTGAAATTCTTAAAGTACCACTCGAGTAGGCCAGGCCTATACAAATTCATTCTCTGATATAAACTGAGTTTCCTGTGAAAATTTCAGCCAGATTGACCAACTTTAAGGGGTGGTTTGGGCTGATCTGGCATTTTACCTATCCCTCGCCAACTACACTCCCTGAACCTGCACTTTGGGCTACATATGTATTTCTGAGGAAACACACTACTGAAATTCATTTCAGTGACGACTCCTGTGTGAATCAATATGGTTTTCAACCTTGAATCTACCTTAATTGAGAATATATCAGCATTTCCTGATACAGCCATCTGTGGCTGTACTGTGGCCTTCCTGGACCATATATGACGCATATGACACCACTGGTATACCAGATGTAATCCTAAAACCTGTGCAGTCAGATTTAGTATGTGGCAAGTAATATTTGGGCCAAATCTCAGACTTATAGACCAACATTTGGTACTGGTTTGGGCTGATTTACATCTATTTTTGTCTATTTTTACAACAATATTTGGGCGAGATAATTCTGATAAGACATGTAATGCTCCAAATATGCCTAAAATATCCTCATTAATTATTAGAATATGGATAAAATTAAATTTGGGCTTAATATTGGCATTATTATGATTTACTTGATATTTTCCACCTGGGGGGTGATGGACCCCCCCCACCCCCCGAAAATTGAAATTCTTAAAGTACCACTCGAGTAGGCCAGGCCTATACAAATTCATTCTCTGATATAAACTGAGTTTCCTGTGAAAATTTCAGCCAGATTGACCAACTTTAAGGGGTGGTTTGGGCTGATCTGGCATTTTACCTATCCCTCGCCAACTACACTCCCTGAACCTGCACTTTGGGCTACATATGTATTTCTGAGGAAACACACTACTGAAATTCATTTCAGTGACGACTCCTGTGTGAATCAATATGGTTTTCAACCTTGAATCTACCTTAATTGAGAATATATCAGCATTTCCTGATACAGCCATCTGTGGCTGTACTGTGGCCTTCCTGGACCATATATGACGCATATGACACCACTGGTATACCAGATGTAATCCTAAAACCTGTGCAGTCAGATTTAGTATGTGGCAAGTAATATTTGGGCCAAATCTCAGACTTATAGACCAACATTTGGTACTGGTTTGGGCTGATTTACATCTATTTTTGTCTATTTTTACAACAATATTTGGGCGAGATAATTCTGATAAGACATGTAATGCTCCAAATATGCCTAAAATATCCTCATTAATTATTAGAATATGGATAAAATTAAATTTGGGCTTAATATTGGCATTATTATGATTTACTTGATATTTTCCACCTGGGGGGTGATGGACCCCCCCCACCCCCCGAAAATTGAAATTCTTAAAGTACCACTCGAGTAGGCCAGGCCTATACAAATTCATTCTCTGATATAAACTGAGTTTCCTGTGAAAATTTCAGCCAGATTGACCAACTTTAAGGGGTGGTTTGGGCTGATCTGGCATTTTACCTATCCCTCGCCAACTACACTCCCTGAACCTGCACTTTGGGCTACATATGTATTTCTGAGGAAACACACTACTGAAATTCATTTCAGTGACGACTCCTGTGTGAATCAATATGGTTTTCAACCTTGAATCTACCTTAATTGAGAATATATCAGCATTTCCTGATACAGCCATCTGTGGCTGTACTGTGGCCTTCCTGGACCATATATGACGCATATGACACCACTGGTATACCAGATGTAATCCTAAAACCTGTGCAGTCAGATTTAGTATGTGGCAAGTAATATTTGGGCCAAATCTCAGACTTATAGACCAACATTTGGTACTGGTTTGGGCTGATTTACATCTATTTTTGTCTATTTTTACAACAATATTTGGGCGAGATAATTCTGATAAGACATGTAATGCTCCAAATATGCCTAAAATATCCTCATTAATTATTAGAATATGGATAAAATTAAATTTGGGCTTAATATTGGCATTATTATGATTTACTTGATATTTTCCACCTGGGGGGTGATGGACCCCCCCCACCCCCCGAAAATTGAAATTCTTAAAGTACCACTCGAGTAGGCCAGGCCTATACAAATTCATTCTCTGATATAAACTGAGTTTCCTGTGAAAATTTCAGCCAGATTGACCAACTTTAAGGGGTGGTTTGGGCTGATCTGGCATTTTACCTATCCCTCGCCAACTACACTCCCTGAACCTGCACTTTGGGCTACATATGTATTTCTGAGGAAACACACTACTGAAATTCATTTCAGTGACGACTCCTGTGTGAATCAATATGGTTTTCAACCTTGAATCTACCTTAATTGAGAATATATCAGCATTTCCTGATACAGCCATCTGTGGCTGTACTGTGGCCTTCCTGGACCATATATGACGCATATGACACCACTGGTATACCAGATGTAATCCTAAAACCTGTGCAGTCAGATTTAGTATGTGGCAAGTAATATTTGGGCCAAATCTCAGACTTATAGACCAACATTTGGTACTGGTTTGGGCTGATTTACATCTATTTTTGTCTATTTTTACAACAATATTTGGGCGAGATAATTCTGATAAGACATGTAATGCTCCAAATATGCCTAAAATATCCTCATTAATTATTAGAATATGGATAAAATTAAATTTGGGCTTAATATTGGCATTATTATGATTTACTTGATATTTTCCACCTGGGGGGTGATGGACCCCCCCCACCCCCCGAAAATTGAAATTCTTAAAGTACCACTCGAGTAGGCCAGGCCTATACAAATTCATTCTCTGATATAAACTGAGTTTCCTGTGAAAATTTCAGCCAGATTGACCAACTTTAAGGGGTGGTTTGGGCTGATCTGGCATTTTACCTATCCCTCGCCAACTACACTCCCTGAACCTGCACTTTGGGCTACATATGTATTTCTGAGGAAACACACTACTGAAATTCATTTCAGTGACGACTCCTGTGTGAATCAATATGGTTTTCAACCTTGAATCTACCTTAATTGAGAATATATCAGCATTTCCTGATACAGCCATCTGTGGCTGTACTGTGGCCTTCCTGGACCATATATGACGCATATGACACCACTGGTATACCAGATGTAATCCTAAAACCTGTGCAGTCAGATTTAGTATGTGGCAAGTAATATTTGGGCCAAATCTCAGACTTATAGACCAACATTTGGTACTGGTTTGGGCTGATTTACATCTATTTTTGTCTATTTTTACAACAATATTTGGGCGAGATAATTCTGATAAGACATGTAATGCTCCAAATATGCCTAAAATATCCTCATTAATTATTAGAATATGGATAAAATTAAATTTGGGCTTAATATTGGCATTATTATGATTTACTTGATATTTTCCACCTGGGGGGTGATGGACCCCCCCCACCCCCCGAAAATTGAAATTCTTAAAGTACCACTCGAGTAGGCCAGGCCTATACAAATTCATTCTCTGATATAAACTGAGTTTCCTGTGAAAATTTCAGCCAGATTGACCAACTTTAAGGGGTGGTTTGGGCTGATCTGGCATTTTACCTATCCCTCGCCAACTACACTCCCTGAACCTGCACTTTGGGCTACATATGTATTTCTGAGGAAACACACTACTGAAATTCATTTCAGTGACGACTCCTGTGTGAATCAATATGGTTTTCAACCTTGAATCTACCTTAATTGAGAATATATCAGCATTTCCTGATACAGCCATCTGTGGCTGTACTGTGGCCTTCCTGGACCATATATGACGCATATGACACCACTGGTATACCAGATGTAATCCTAAAACCTGTGCAGTCAGATTTAGTATGTGGCAAGTAATATTTGGGCCAAATCTCAGACTTATAGACCAACATTTGGTACTGGTTTGGGCTGATTTACATCTATTTTTGTCTATTTTTACAACAATATTTGGGCGAGATAATTCTGATAAGACATGTAATGCTCCAAATATGCCTAAAATATCCTCATTAATTATTAGAATATGGATAAAATTAAATTTGGGCTTAATATTGGCATTATTACGATTTACTTGATATTTTCCACCTGGGGGGTGATGGACCCCCCCCACCCCCCGAAAATTGAAATTCTTAAAGTACCACTCGAGTAGGCCAGGCCTATACAAATTCATTCTCTGATATAAACTGAGTTTCCTGTGAAAATTTCAGCCAGATTGACCAACTTTAAGGGGTGGTTTGGGCTGATCTGGCATTTTACCTATCCCTCGCCAACTACACTCCCTGAACCTGCACTTTGGGCTACATATGTATTTCTGAGGAAACACACTACTGAAATTCATTTCAGTGACGACTCCTGTGTGAATCAATATGGTTTTCAACCTTGAATCTACCTTAATTGAGAATATATCAGCATTTCCTGATACAGCCATCTGTGGCTGTACTGTGGCCTTCCTGGACCATATATGACGCATATGACACCACTGGTATACCAGATGTAATCCTAAAACCTGTGCAGTCAGATTTAGTATGTGGCAAGTAATATTTGGGCCAAATCTCAGACTTATAGACCAACATTTGGTACTGGTTTGGGCTGATTTACATCTATTTTTGTCTATTTTTACAACAATATTTGGGCGAGATAATTCTGATAAGACATGTAATGCTCCAAATATGCCTAAAATATCCTCATTAATTATTAGAATATGGATAAAATTAAATTTGGGCTTAATATTGGCATTATTATGATTTACTTGATATTTTCCACCTGGGGGGTGATGGACCCCCCCCACCCCCCGAAAATTGAAATTCTTAAAGTACCACTCGAGTAGGCCAGGCCTATACAAATTCATTCTCTGATATAAACTGAGTTTCCTGTGAAAATTTCAGCCAGATTGACCAACTTTAAGGGGTGGTTTGGGCTGATCTGGCATTTTACCTATCCCTCGCCAACTACACTCCCTGAACCTGCACTTTGGGCTACATATGTATTTCTGAGGAAACACACTACTGAAATTCATTTCAGTGACGACTCCTGTGTGAATCAATATGGTTTTCAACCTTGAATCTACCTTAATTGAGAATATATCAGCATTTCCTGATACAGCCATCTGTGGCTGTACTGTGGCCTTCCTGGACCATATATGACGCATATGACACCACTGGTATACCAGATGTAATCCTAAAACCTGTGCAGTCAGATTTAGTATGTGGCAAGTAATATTTGGGCCAAATCTCAGACTTATAGACCAACATTTGGTACTGGTTTGGGCTGATTTACATCTATTTTTGTCTATTTTTACAACAATATTTGGGCGAGATAATTCTGATAAGACATGTAATGCTCCAAATATGCCTAAAATATCCTCATTAATTATTAGAATATGGATAAAATTAAATTTGGGCTTAATATTGGCATTATTATGATTTACTTGATATTTTCCACCTGGGGGGTGATGGACCCCCCCCACCCCCCGAAAATTGAAATTCTTAAAGTACCACTCGAGTAGGCCAGGCCTATACAAATTCATTCTCTGATATAAACTGAGTTTCCTGTGAAAATTTCAGCCAGATTGACCAACTTTAAGGGGTGGTTTGGGCTGATCTGGCATTTTACCTATCCCTCGCCAACTACACTCCCTGAACCTGCACTTTGGGCTACATATGTATTTCTGAGGAAACACACTACTGAAATTCATTTCAGTGACGACTCCTGTGTGAATCAATATGGTTTTCAACCTTGAATCTACCTTAATTGAGAATATATCAGCATTTCCTGATACAGCCATCTGTGGCTGTACTGTGGCCTTCCTGGACCATATATGACGCATATGACACCACTGGTATACCAGATGTAATCCTAAAACCTGTGCAGTCAGATTTAGTATGTGGCAAGTAATATTTGGGCCAAATCTCAGACTTATAGACCAACATTTGGTACTGGTTTGGGCTGATTTACATCTATTTTTGTTTATTTTTACAACAATATTTGGGCGAGATAATTCTGATAAGACATGTAATGCTCCAAATATGCCTAAAATATCCTCATTAATTATTAGAATATGGATAAAATTAAATTTGGGCTTAATATTGGCATTATTATGATTTACTTGATATTTTCCACCTGGGGGGTGATGGACCCCCCCCCACCCCCCGAAAATTGAAATTCTTAAAGTACCACTCGAGTAGGCCAGGCCTATACAAATTCATTCTCTGATATAAACTGAGTTTCCTGTGAAAATTTCAGCCAGATTGACCAACTTTAAGGGGTGGTTTGGGCTGATCTGGCATTTTACCTATCCCTCGCCAACTACACTCCCTGAACCTGCACTTTGGGCTACATATGTATTTCTGAGGAAACACACTACTGAAATTCATTTCAGTGACGACTCCTGTGTGAATCAATATGGTTTTCAACCTTGAATCTACCTTAATTGAGAATATATCAGCATTTCCTGATACAGCCATCTGTGGCTGTACTGTGGCCTTCCTGGACCATATATGACGCATATGACACCACTGGTATACCAGATGTAATCCTAAAACCTGTGCAGTCAGATTTAGTATGTGGCAAGTAATATTTGGGCCAAATCTCAGACTTATAGACCAACATTTGGTACTGGTTTGGGCTGATTTACATCTATTTTTGTCTATTTTTACAACAATATTTGGGCGAGATAATTCTGATAAGACATGTAATGCTCCAAATATGCCTAAAATATCCTCATTAATTATTAGAATATGGATAAAATTAAATTTGGGCTTAATATTGGCATTATTATGATTTACTTGATATTTTCCACCTGGGGGGTGATGGACCCCCCCCCACCCCCCGAAAATTGAAATTCTTAAAGTACCACTCGAGTAGGCCAGGCCTATACAAATTCATTCTCTGATATAAACTGAGTTTCCTGTGAAAATTTCAGCCAGATTGACCAACTTTAAGGGGTGGTTTGGGCTGATCTGGCATTTTACCTATCCCTCGCCAACTACACTCCCTGAACCTGCACTTTGGGCTACATATGTATTTCTGAGGAAACACACTACTGAAATTCATTTCAGTGACGACTCCTGTGTGAATCAATATGGTTTTCAACCTTGAATCTACCTTAATTGAGAATATATCAGCATTTCCTGATACAGCCATCTGTGGCTGTACTGTGGCCTTCCTGGACCATATATGACGCATATGACACCACTGGTATACCAGATGTAATCCTAAAACCTGTGCAGTCAGATTTAGTATGTGGCAAGTAATATTTGGGCCAAATCTCAGACTTATAGACCAACATTTGGTACTGGTTTGGGCTGATTTACATCTATTTTTGTCTATTTTTACAACAATATTTGGGCGAGATAATTCTGATAAGACATGTAATGCTCCAAATATGCCTAAAATATCCTCATTAATTATTAGAATATGGATAAAATTAAATTTGGGCTTAATATTGGCATTATTATGATTTACTTGATATTTTCCACCTGGGGGGTGATGGACCCCCCCCACCCCCCGAAAATTGAAATTCTTAAAGTACCACTCGAGTAGGCCAGGCCAATACAAATTCATTCTCTGATATAAACTGAGTTTCCTGTGAAAATTTCAGCCAGATTGACCAACTTTAAGGGGTGGTTTGGGCTGATCTGGCATTTTACCTATCCCTCGCCAACTACACTCCCTGAACCTGCACTTTGGGCTACATATGTATTTCTGAGGAAACACACTACTGAAATTCATTTCAGTGACGACTCCTGTGTGAATCAATATGGTTTTCAACCTTGAATCTACCTTAATTGAGAATATATCAGCATTTCCTGATACAGCCATCTGTGGCTGTACTGTGGCCTTCCTGGACCATATATGACGCATATGACACCACTGGTATACCAGATGTAATCCTAAAACCTGTGCAGTCAGATTTAGTATGTGGCAAGTAATATTTGGGCCAAATCGCAGACTTATAGACCAACATTTGGTACTGGTTTGGGCTGATTTACATCTATTTTTGTCTATTTTTACAACAATATTTGGGCGAGATAATTCTGATAAGACATGTAATGCTCCAAATATGCCTAAAATATCCTCATTAATTATTAGAATATGGATAAAATTAAATTTGGGCTTAATATTGGCATTATTATGATTTACTTGATATTTTCCACCTGGGGGGTGATGGACCCCCCCCACCCCCCGAAAATTGAAATTCTTAAAGTACCACTCGAGTAGGCCAGGCCTATACAAATTCATTCTCTGATATAAACTGAGTTTCCTGTGAAAATTTCAGCCAGATTGACCAACTTTAAGGGGTGGTTTGGGCTGATCTGGCATTTTACCTATCCCTCGCCAACTACACTCCCTGAACCTGCACTTTGGGCTACATATGTATTTCTGAGGAAACACACTACTGAAATTCATTTCAGTGACGACTCCTGTGTGAATCAATATGGTTTTCAACCTTGAATCTACCTTAATTGAGAATATATCAGCATTTCCTGATACAGCCATCTGTGGCTGTACTGTGGCCTTCCTGGACCATATATGACGCATATGACACCACTGGTATACCAGATGTAATCCTAAAACCTGTGCAGTCAGATTTAGTATGTGGCAAGTAATATTTGGGCCAAATCTCAGACTTATAGACCAACATTTGGTACTGGTTTGGGCTGATTTACATCTATTTTTGTCTATTTTTACAACAATATTTGGGCGAGATAATTCTGATAAGACATGTAATGCTCCAAATATGCCTAAAATATCCTCATTAATTATTAGAATATGGATAAAATTAAATTTGGGCTTAATATTGGCATTATTATGATTTACTTGATATTTTCCACCTGGGGGGTGATGGACCCCCCCCACCCCCCGAAAATTGAAATTCTTAAAGTACCACTCGAGTAGGCCAGGCCTATACAAATTCATTCTCTGATATAAACTGAGTTTCCTGTGAAAATTTCAGCCAGATTGACCAACTTTAAGGGGTGGTTTGGGCTGATCTGGCATTTTACCTATCCCTCGCCAACTACACTCCCTGAACCTGCACTTTGGGCTACATATGTATTTCTGAGGAAACACACTACTGAAATTCATTTCAGTGACGACTCCTGTGTGAATCAATATGGTTTTCAACCTTGAATCTACCTTAATTGAGAATATATCAGCATTTCCTGATACAGCCATCTGTGGCTGTACTGTGGCCTTCCTGGACCATATATGACGCATATGACACCACTGGTATACCAGATGTAATCCTAAAACCTGTGCAGTCAGATTTAGTATGTGGCAAGTAATATTTGGGCCAAATCTCAGACTTATAGACCAACATTTGGTACTGGTTTGGGCTGATTTACATCTATTTTTGTCTATTTTTACAACAATATTTGGGCGAGATAATTCTGATAAGACATGTAATGCTCCAAATATGCCTAAAATATCCTCATTAATTATTAGAATATGGATAAAATTAAATTTGGGCTTAATATTGGCATTATTATGATTTACTTGATATTTTCCACCTGGGGGGTGATGGACCCCCCCCACCCCCCGAAAATTGAAATTCTTAAAGTACCACTCGAGTAGGCCAGGCCTATACAAATTCATTCTCTGATATAAACTGAGTTTCCTGTGAAAATTTCAGCCAGATTGACCAACTTTAAGGGGTGGTTTGGGCTGATCTGGCATTTTACCTATCCCTCGCCAACTACACTCCCTGAACCTGCACTTTGGGCTACATATGTATTTCTGAGGAAACACACTACTGAAATTCATTTCAGTGACGACTCCTGTGTGAATCAATATGGTTTTCAACCTTGAATCTACCTTAATTGAGAATATATCAGCATTTCCTGATACAGCCATCTGTGGCTGTACTGTGGCCTTCCTGGACCATATATGACGCATATGACACCACTGGTATACCAGATGTAATCCTAAAACCTGTGCAGTCAGATTTAGTATGTGGCAAGTAATATTTGGGCCAAATCTCAGACTTATAGACCAACATTTGGTACTGGTTTGGGCTGATTTACATCTATTTTTGTCTATTTTTACAACAATATTTGGGCGAGATAATTCTGATAAGACATGTAATGCTCCAAATATGCCTAAAATATCCTCATTAATTATTAGAATATGGATAAAATTAAATTTGGGCTTAATATTGGCATTATTATGATTTACTTGATATTTTCCACCTGGGGGGTGATGGACCCCCCCCACCCCCCGAAAATTGAAATTCTTAAAGTACCACTCGAGTAGGCCAGGCCTATACAAATTCATTCTCTGATATAAACTGAGTTTCCTGTGAAAATTTCAGCCAGATTGACCAACTTTAAGGGGTGGTTTGGGCTGATCTGGCATTTTACCTATCCCTCGCCAACTACACTCCCTGAACCTGCACTTTGGGCTACATATGTATTTCTGAGGAAACACACTACTGAAATTCATTTCAGTGACGACTCCTGTGTGAATCAATATGGTTTTCAACCTTGAATCTACCTTAATTGAGAATATATCAGCATTTCCTGATACAGCCATCTGTGGCTGTACTGTGGCCTTCCTGGACCATATATGACGCATATGACACCACTGGTATACCAGATGTAATCCTAAAACCTGTGCAGTCAGATTTAGTATGTGGCAAGTAATATTTGGGCCAAATCTCAGACTTATAGACCAACATTTGGTACTGGTTTGGGCTGATTTACATCTATTTTTGTCTATTTTTACAACAATATTTGGGCGAGATAATTCTGATAAGACATGTAATGCTCCAAATATGCCTAAAATATCCTCATTAATTATTAGAATATGGATAAAATTAAATTTGGGCTTAATATTGGCATTATTATGATTTACTTGATATTTTCCACCTGGGGGGTGATGGACCCCCCCACCCCCCGAAAATTGAAATTCTTAAAGTACCACTCGAGTAGGCCAGGCCTATACAAATTCATTCTCTGATATAAACTGAGTTTCCTGTGAAAATTTCAGCCAGATTGACCAACTTTAAGGGGTGGTTTGGGCTGATCTGGCATTTTACCTATCCCTCGCCAACTACACTCCCTGAACCTGCACTTTGGGCTACATATGTATTTCTGAGGAAACACACTACTGAAATTCATTTCAGTGACGACTCCTGTGTGAATCAATATGGTTTTCAACCTTGAATCTACCTTAATTGAGAATATATCAGCATTTCCTGATACAGCCATCTGTGGCTGTACTGTGGCCTTCCTGGACCATATATGACGCATATGACACCACTGGTATACCAGATGTAATCCTAAAACCTGTGCAGTCAGATTTAGTATGTGGCAAGTAATATTTGGGCCAAATCGCAGACTTATAGACCAACATTTGGTACTGGTTTGGGCTGATTTACATCTATTTTTGTCTATTTTTACAACAATATTTGGGCGAGATAATTCTGATAAGACATGTAATGCTCCAAATATGCCTAAAATATCCTCATTAATTATTAGAATATGGATAAAATTAAATTTGGGCTTAATATTGGCATTATTATGATTTACTTGATATTTTCCACCTGGGGGGTGATGGACCCCCCCCACCCCCCGAAAATTGAAATTCTTAAAGTACCACTCGAGTAGGCCAGGCCTATACAAATTCATTCTCTGATATAAACTGAGTTTCCTGTGAAAATTTCAGCCAGATTGACCAACTTTAAGGGGTGGTTTGGGCTGATCTGGCATTTTACCTATCCCTCGCCAACTACACTCCCTGAACCTGCACTTTGGGCTACATATGTATTTCTGAGGAAACACACTACTGAAATTCATTTCAGTGACGACTCCTGTGTGAATCAATATGGTTTTCAACCTTGAATCTACCTTAATTGAGAATATATCAGCATTTCCTGATACAGCCATCTGTGGCTGTACTGTGGCCTTCCTGGACCATATATGACGCATATGACACCACTGGTATACCAGATGTAATCCTAAAACCTGTGCAGTCAGATTTAGTATGTGGCAAGTAATATTTGGGCCAAATCTCAGACTTATAGACCAACATTTGGTACTGGTTTGGGCTGATTTACATCTATTTTTGTCTATTTTTACAACAATATTTGGGCGAGATAATTCTGATAAGACATGTAATGCTCCAAATATGCCTAAAATATCCTCATTAATTATTAGAATATGGATAAAATTAAATTTGGGCTTAATATTGGCATTATTATGATTTACTTGATATTTTCCACCTGGGGGGTGATGGACCCCCCCCACCCCCCGAAAATTGAAATTCTTAAAGTACCACTCGAGTAGGCCAGGCCTATACAAATTCATTCTCTGATATAAACTGAGTTTCCTGTGAAAATTTCAGCCAGATTGACCAACTTTAAGGGGTGGTTTGGGCTGATCTGGCATTTTACCTATCCCTCGCCAACTACACTCCCTGAACCTGCACTTTGGGCTACATATGTATTTCTGAGGAAACACACTACTGAAATTCATTTCAGTGACGACTCCTGTGTGAATCAATATGGTTTTCAACCTTGAATCTACCTTAATTGAGAATATATCAGCATTTCCTGATACAGCCATCTGTGGCTGTACTGTGGCCTTCCTGGACCATATATGACGCATATGACACCACTGGTATACCAGATGTAATCCTAAAACCTGTGCAGTCAGATTTAGTATGTGGCAAGTAATATTTGGGCCAAATCTCAGACTTATAGACCAACATTTGGTACTGGTTTGGGCTGATTTACATCTATTTTTGTCTATTTTTACAACAATATTTGGGCGAGATAATTCTGATAAGACATGTAATGCTCCAAATATGCCTAAAATATCCTCATTAATTATTAGAATATGGATAAAATTAAATTTGGGCTTAATATTGGCATTATTATGATTTACTTGATATTTTCCACCTGGGGGGTGATGGACCCCCCCCACCCCCCGAAAATTGAAATTCTTAAAGTACCACTCGAGTAGGCCAGGCCTATACAAATTCATTCTCTGATATAAACTGAGTTTCCTGTGAAAATTTCAGCCAGATTGACCAACTTTAAGGGGTGGTTTGGGCTGATCTGGCATTTTACCTATCCCTCGCCAACTACACTCCCTGAACCTGCACTTTGGGCTACATATGTATTTCTGAGGAAACACACTACTGAAATTCATTTCAGTGACGACTCCTGTGTGAATCAATATGGTTTTCAACCTTGAATCTACCTTAATTGAGAATATATCAGCATTTCCTGATACAGCCATCTGTGGCTGTACTGTGGCCTTCCTGGACCATATATGACGCATATGACACCACTGGTATACCAGATGTAATCCTAAAACCTGTGCAGTCAGATTTAGTATGTGGCAAGTAATATTTGGGCCAAATCTCAGACTTATAGACCAACATTTGGTACTGGTTTGGGCTGATTTACATCTATTTTTGTCTATTTTTACAACAATATTTGGGCGAGATAATTCTGATAAGACATGTAATGCTCCAAATATGCCTAAAATATCCTCATTAATTATTAGAATATGGATAAAATTAAATTTGGGCTTAATATTGGCATTATTATGATTTACTTGATATTTTCCACCTGGGGGGTGATGGACCCCCCCCACCCCCCGAAAATTGAAATTCTTAAAGTACCACTCGAGTAGGCCAGGCCTATACAAATTCATTCTCTGATATAAACTGAGTTTCCTGTGAAAATTTCAGCCAGATTGACCAACTTTAAGGGGTGGTTTGGGCTGATCTGGCATTTTACCTATCCCTCGCCAACTACACTCCCTGAACCTGCACTTTGGGCTACATATGTATTTCTGAGGAAACACACTACTGAAATTCATTTCAGTGACGACTCCTGTGTGAATCAATATGGTTTTCAACCTTGAATCTACCTTAATTGAGAATATATCAGCATTTCCTGATACAGCCATCTGTGGCTGTACTGTGGCCTTCCTGGACCATATATGACGCATATGACACCACTGGTATACCAGATGTAATCCTAAAACCTGTGCAGTCAGATTTAGTATGTGGCAAGTAATATTTGGGCCAAATCTCAGACTTATAGACCAACATTTGGTACTGGTTTGGGCTGATTTACATCTATTTTTGTCTATTTTTACAACAATATTTGGGCGAGATAATTCTGATAAGACATGTAATGCTCCAAATATGCCTAAAATATCCTCATTAATTATTAGAATATGGATAAAATTAAATTTGGGCTTAATATTGGCATTATTATGATTTACTTGATATTTTCCACCTGGGGGGTGATGGACCCCCCCCACCCCCCGAAAATTGAAATTCTTAAAGTACCACTCGAGTAGGCCAGGCCTATACAAATTCATTCTCTGATATAAACTGAGTTTCCTGTGAAAATTTCAGCCAGATTGACCAACTTTAAGGGGTGGTTTGGGCTGATCTGGCATTTTACCTATCCCTCGCCAACTACACTCCCTGAACCTGCACTTTGGGCTACATATGTATTTCTGAGGAAACACACTACTGAAATTCATTTCAGTGACGACTCCTGTGTGAATCAATATGGTTTTCAACCTTGAATCTACCTTAATTGAGAATATATCAGCATTTCCTGATACAGCCATCTGTGGCTGTACTGTGGCCTTCCTGGACCATATATGACGCATATGACACCACTGGTATACCAGATGTAATCCTAAAACCTGTGCAGTCAGATTTAGTATGTGGCAAGTAATATTTGGGCCAAATCTCAGACTTATAGACCAACATTTGGTACTGGTTTGGGCTGATTTACATCTATTTTTGTCTATTTTTACAACAATATTTGGGCGAGATAATTCTGATAAGACATGTAATGCTCCAAATATGCCTAAAATATCCTCATTAATTATTAGAATATGGATAAAATTAAATTTGGGCTTAATATTGGCATTATTATGATTTACTTGATATTTTCCACCTGGGGGGTGATGGACCCCCCCCACCCCCCGAAAATTGAAATTCTTAAAGTACCACTCGAGTAGGCCAGGCCTATACAAATTCATTCTCTGATATAAACTGAGTTTCCTGTGAAAATTTCAGCCAGATTGACCAACTTTAAGGGGTGGTTTGGGCTGATCTGGCATTTTACCTATCCCTCGCCAACTACACTCCCTGAACCTGCACTTTGGGCTACATATGTATTTCTGAGGAAACACACTACTGAAATTCATTTCAGTGACGACTCCTGTGTGAATCAATATGGTTTTCAACCTTGAATCTACCTTAATTGAGAATATATCAGCATTTCCTGATACAGCCATCTGTGGCTGTACTGTGGCCTTCCTGGACCATATATGACGCATATGACACCACTGGTATACCAGATGTAATCCTAAAACCTGTGCAGTCAGATTTAGTATGTGGCAAGTAATATTTGGGCCAAATCTCAGACTTATAGACCAACATTTGGTACTGGTTTGGGCTGATTTACATCTATTTTTGTCTATTTTTACAACAATATTTGGGCGAGATAATTCTGATAAGACATGTAATGCTCCAAATATGCCTAAAATATCCTCATTAATTATTAGAATATGGATAAAATTAAATTTGGGCTTAATATTGGCATTATTATGATTTACTTGATATTTTCCACCTGGGGGGTGATGGACCCCCCCCACCCCCCGAAAATTGAAATTCTTAAAGTACCACTCGAGTAGGCCAGGCCTATACAAATTCATTCTCTGATATAAACTGAGTTTCCTGTGAAAATTTCAGCCAGATTGACCAACTTTAAGGGGTGGTTTGGGCTGATCTGGCATTTTACCTATCCCTCGCCAACTACACTCCCTGAACCTGCACTTTGGGCTACATATGTATTTCTGAGGAAACACACTACTGAAATTCATTTCAGTGACGACTCCTGTGTGAATCAATATGGTTTTCAACCTTGAATCTACCTTAATTGAGAATATATCAGCATTTCCTGATACAGCCATCTGTGGCTGTACTGTGGCCTTCCTGGACCATATATGACGCATATGACACCACTGGTATACCAGATGTAATCCTAAAACCTGTGCAGTCAGATTTAGTATGTGGCAAGTAATATTTGGGCCAAATCTCAGACTTATAGACCAACATTTGGTACTGGTTTGGGCTGATTTACATCTATTTTTGTCTATTTTTACAACAATATTTGGGCGAGATAATTCTGATAAGACATGTAATGCTCCAAATATGCCTAAA
This sequence comes from Sabellastarte sp. h YS-2021, assembly GCA_964017235.1. NCBI lineage: Eukaryota > Metazoa > Annelida > Polychaeta > Sabellida > Sabellidae > Sabellastarte > Sabellastarte sp. h YS-2021. The sequence goes on from CAXHLB010000187.1 coordinate 44,027, forward strand.
ATATCCTCATTAATTATTAGAATATGGATAAAATTAAATTTGGGCTTAATATTGGCATTATTATGATTTACTTGATATTTTCCACCTGGGGGGTGATGGACCCCCCCCACCCCCCGAAAATTGAAATTCTTAAAGTACCACTCGAGTAGGCCAGGCCTATACAAATTCATTCTCTGATATAAACTGAGTTTCCTGTGAAAATTTCAGCCAGATTGACCAACTTTAAGGGGTGGTTTGGGCTGATCTGGCATTTTACCTATCCCTCGCCAACTACACTCCCTGAACCTGCACTTTGGGCTACATATGTATTTCTGAGGAAACACACTACTGAAATTCATTTCAGTGACGACTCCTGTGTGAATCAATATGGTTTTCAACCTTGAATCTACCTTAATTGAGAATATATCAGCATTTCCTGATACAGCCATCTGTGGCTGTACTGTGGCCTTCCTGGACCATATATGACGCATATGACACCACTGGTATACCAGATGTAATCCTAAAACCTGTGCAGTCAGATTTAGTATGTGGCAAGTAATATTTGGGCCAAATCTCAGACTTATAGACCAACATTTGGTACTGGTTTGGGCTGATTTACATCTATTTTTGTCTATTTTTACAACAATATTTGGGCGAGATAATTCTGATAAGACATGTAATGCTCCAAATATGCCTAAAATATCCTCATTAATTATTAGAATATGGATAAAATTAAATTTGGGCTTAATATTGGCATTATTATGATTTACTTGATATTTTCCACCTGGGGGGTGATGGACCCCCCCCACCCCCCGAAAATTGAAATTCTTAAAGTACCACTCGAGTAGGCCAGGCCTATACAAATTCATTCTCTGATATAAACTGAGTTTCCTGTGAAAATTTCAGCCAGATTGACCAACTTTAAGGGGTGGTTTGGGCTGATCTGGCATTTTACCTATCCCTCGCCAACTACACTCCCTGAACCTGCACTTTGGGCTACATATGTATTTCTGAGGAAACACACTACTGAAATTCATTTCAGTGACGACTCCTGTGTGAATCAATATGGTTTTCAACCTTGAATCTACCTTAATTGAGAATATATCAGCATTTCCTGATACAGCCATCTGTGGCTGTACTGTGGCCTTCCTGGACCATATATGACGCATATGACACCACTGGTATACCAGATGTAATCCTAAAACCTGTGCAGTCAGATTTAGTATGTGGCAAGTAATATTTGGGCCAAATCTCAGACTTATAGACCAACATTTGGTACTGGTTTGGGCTGATTTACATCTATTTTTGTCTATTTTTACAACAATATTTGGGCGAGATAATTCTGATAAGACATGTAATGCTCCAAATATGCCTAAAATATCCTCATTAATTATTAGAATATGGATAAAATTAAATTTGGGCTTAATATTGGCATTATTATGATTTACTTGATATTTTCCACCTGGGGGGTGATGGACCCCCCCCACCCCCCGAAAATTGAAATTCTTAAAGTACCACTCGAGTAGGCCAGGCCTATACAAATTCATTCTCTGATATAAACTGAGTTTCCTGTGAAAATTTCAGCCAGATTGACCAACTTTAAGGGGTGGTTTGGGCTGATCTGGCATTTTACCTATCCCTCGCCAACTACACTCCCTGAACCTGCACTTTGGGCTACATATGTATTTCTGAGGAAACACACTACTGAAATTCATTTCAGTGACGACTCCTGTGTGAATCAATATGGTTTTCAACCTTGAATCTACCTTAATTGAGAATATATCAGCATTTCCTGATACAGCCATCTGTGGCTGTACTGTGGCCTTCCTGGACCATATATGACGCATATGACACCACTGGTATACCAGATGTAATCCTAAAACCTGTGCAGTCAGATTTAGTATGTGGCAAGTAATATTTGGGCCAAATCTCAGACTTATAGACCAACATTTGGTACTGGTTTGGGCTGATTTACATCTATTTTTGTCTATTTTTACAACAATATTTGGGCGAGATAATTCTGATAAGACATGTAATGCTCCAAATATGCCTAAAATATCCTCATTAATTATTAGAATATGGATAAAATTAAATTTGGGCTTAATATTGGCATTATTATGATTTACTTGATATTTTCCACCTGGGGGGTGATGGACCCCCCCCACCCCCCGAAAATTGAAATTCTTAAAGTACCACTCGAGTAGGCCAGGCCTATACAAATTCATTCTCTGATATAAACTGAGTTTCCTGTGAAAATTTCAGCCAGATTGACCAACTTTAAGGGGTGGTTTGGGCTGATCTGGCATTTTACCTATCCCTCGCCAACTACACTCCCTGAACCTGCACTTTGGGCTACATATGTATTTCTGAGGAAACACACTACTGAAATTCATTTCAGTGACGACTCCTGTGTGAATCAATATGGTTTTCAACCTTGAATCTACCTTAATTGAGAATATATCAGCATTTCCTGATACAGCCATCTGTGGCTGTACTGTGGCCTTCCTGGACCATATATGACGCATATGACACCACTGGTATACCAGATGTAATCCTAAAACCTGTGCAGTCAGATTTAGTATGTGGCAAGTAATATTTGGGCCAAATCTCAGACTTATAGACCAACATTTGGTACTGGTTTGGGCTGATTTACATCTATTTTTGTCTATTTTTACAACAATATTTGGGCGAGATAATTCTGATAAGACATGTAATGCTCCAAATATGCCTAAAATATCCTCATTAATTATTAGAATATGGATAAAATTAAATTTGGGCTTAATATTGGCATTATTATGATTTACTTGATATTTTCCACCTGGGGGGTGATGGACCCCCCCCACCCCCCGAAAATTGAAATTCTTAAAGTACCACTCGAGTAGGCCAGGCCTATACAAATTCATTCTCTGATATAAACTGAGTTTCCTGTGAAAATTTCAGCCAGATTGACCAACTTTAAGGGGTGGTTTGGGCTGATCTGGCATTTTACCTATCCCTCGCCAACTACACTCCCTGAACCTGCACTTTGGGCTACATATGTATTTCTGAGGAAACACACTACTGAAATTCATTTCAGTGACGACTCCTGTGTGAATCAATATGGTTTTCAACCTTGAATCTACCTTAATTGAGAATATATCAGCATTTCCTGATACAGCCATCTGTGGCTGTACTGTGGCCTTCCTGGACCATATATGACGCATATGACACCACTGGTATACCAGATGTAATCCTAAAACCTGTGCAGTCAGATTTAGTATGTGGCAAGTAATATTTGGGCCAAATCTCAGACTTATAGACCAACATTTGGTACTGGTTTGGGCTGATTTACATCTATTTTTGTCTATTTTTACAACAATATTTGGGCGAGATAATTCTGATAAGACATGTAATGCTCCAAATATGCCTAAAATATCCTCATTAATTATTAGAATATGGATAAAATTAAATTTGGGCTTAATATTGGCATTATTATGATTTACTTGATATTTTCCACCTGGGGGGTGATGGACCCCCCCCACCCCCCGAAAATTGAAATTCTTAAAGTACCACTCGAGTAGGCCAGGCCTATACAAATTCATTCTCTGATATAAACTGAGTTTCCTGTGAAAATTTCAGCCAGATTGACCAACTTTAAGGGGTGGTTTGGGCTGATCTGGCATTTTACCTATCCCTCGCCAACTACACTCCCTGAACCTGCACTTTGGGCTACATATGTATTTCTGAGGAAACACACTACTGAAATTCATTTCAGTGACGACTCCTGTGTGAATCAATATGGTTTTCAACCTTGAATCTACCTTAATTGAGAATATATCAGCATTTCCTGATACAGCCATCTGTGGCTGTACTGTGGCCTTCCTGGACCATATATGACGCATATGACACCACTGGTATACCAGATGTAATCCTAAAACCTGTGCAGTCAGATTTAGTATGTGGCAAGTAATATTTGGGCCAAATCTCAGACTTATAGACCAACATTTGGTACTGGTTTGGGCTGATTTACATCTATTTTTGTCTATTTTTACAACAATATTTGGGCGAGATAATTCTGATAAGACATGTAATGCTTCAAATATGCCTAAAATATCCTCATTAATTATTAGAATATGGATAAAATTAAATTTGGGCTTAATATTGGCATTATTATGATTTACTTGATATTTTCCACCTGGGGGGTGATGGACCCCCCCCACCCCCCGAAAATTGAAATTCTTAAAGTACCACTCGAGTAGGCCAGGCCTATACAAATTCATTCTCTGATATAAACTGAGTTTCCTGTGAAAATTTCAGCCAGATTGACCAACTTTAAGGGGTGGTTTGGGCTGATCTGGCATTTTACCTATCCCTCGCCAACTACACTCCCTGAACCTGCACTTTGGGCTACATATGTATTTCTGAGGAAACACACTACTGAAATTCATTTCAGTGACGACTCCTGTGTGAATCAATATGGTTTTCAACCTTGAATCTACCTTAATTGAGAATATATCAGCATTTCCTGATACAGCCATCTGTGGCTGTACTGTGGCCTTCCTGGACCATATATGACGCATATGACACCACTGGTATACCAGATGTAATCCTAAAACCTGTGCAGTCAGATTTAGTATGTGGCAAGTAATATTTGGGCCAAATCTCAGACTTATAGACCAACATTTGGTACTGGTTTGGGCTGATTTACATCTATTTTTGTCTATTTTTACAACAATATTTGGGCGAGATAATTCTGATAAGACATGTAATGCTCCAAATATGCCTAAAATATCCTCATTAATTATTAGAATATGGATAAAATTAAATTTGGGCTTAATATTGGCATTATTATGATTTACTTGATATTTTCCACCTGGGGGGTGATGGACCCACCCCCACCCCCCGAAAATTGAAATTCTTAAAGTACCACTCGAGTAGGCCAGGCCTATACAAATTCATTCTCTGATATAAACTGAGTTTCCTGTGAAAATTTCAGCCAGATTGACCAACTTTAAGGGGTGGTTTGGGCTGATCTGGCATTTTACCTATCCCTCGCCAACTACACTCCCTGAACCTGCACTTTGGGCTACATATGTATTTCTGAGGAAACACACTACTGAAATTCATTTCAGTGACGACTCCTGTGTGAATCAATATGGTTTTCAACCTTGAATCTACCTTAATTGAGAATATATCAGCATTTCCTGATACAGCCATCTGTGGCTGTACTGTGGCCTTCCTGGACCATATATGACGCATATGACACCACTGGTATACCAGATGTAATCCTAAAACCTGTGCAGTCAGATTTAGTATGTGGCAAGTAATATTTGGGCCAAATCTCAGACTTATAGACCAACATTTGGTACTGGTTTGGGCTGATTTATATCTATTTTTGTCTATTTTTACAACAATATTTGGGCGAGATAATTCTGATAAGACATGTAATGCTCCAAATATGCCTAAAATATCCTCATTAATTATTAGAATATGGATAAAATTAAATTTGGGCTTAATATTGGCATTATTATGATTTACTTGATATTTTCCACCTGGGGGGTGATGGACCCCCCCCCACCCCCTGAAAATTGAAATTCTTAAAGTACCACTCGAGTAGGCCAGGCCTATACAAATTCATTCTCTGATATAAACTGAGTTTCCTGTGAAAATTTCAGCCAGATTGACCAACTTTAAGGGGTGGTTTGGGCTGATCTGGCATTTTACCTATCCCTCGCCAACTACACTCCCTGAACCTGCACTTTGGGCTACATATGTATTTCTGAGGAAACACACTACTGAAATTCATTTCAGTGACGACTCCTGTGTGAATCAATATGGTTTTCAACCTTGAATCTACCTTAATTGAGAATATATCAGCATTTCCTGATACAGCCATCTGTGGCTGTACTGTGGCCTTCCTGGACCATATATGACGCATATGACACCACTGGTATACCAGATGTAATCCTAAAACCTGTGCAGTCAGATTTAGTATGTGGCAAGTAATATTTGGGCCAAATCTCAGACTTATAGACCAACATTTGGTACTGGTTTGGGCTGATTTACATCTATTTTTGTCTATTTTTACAACAATATTTGGGCGAGATAATTCTGATAAGACATGTAATGCTCCAAATATGCCTAAAATATCCTCATTAATTATTAGAATATGGATAAAATTAAATTTGGGCTTAATATTGGCATTATTATGATTTACTTGATATTTTCCACCTGGGGGGTGATGGACCCCCCCCACCCCCCGAAAATTGAAATTCTTAAAGTACCACTCGAGTAGGCCAGGCCTATACAAATTCATTCTCTGATATAAACTGAGTTTCCTGTGAAAATTTCAGCCAGATTGACCAACTTTAAGGGGTGGTTTGGGCTGATCTGGCATTTTACCTATCCCTCGCCAACTACACTCCCTGAACCTGCACTTTGGGCTACATATGTATTTCTGAGGAAACACACTACTGAAATTCATTTCAGTGACGACTCCTGTGTGAATCAATATGGTTTTCAACCTTGAATCTACCTTAATTGAGAATATATCAGCATTTCCTGATACAGCCATCTGTGGCTGTACTGTGGCCTTCCTGGACCATATATGACGCATATGACACCACTGGTATACCAGATGTAATCCTAAAACCTGTGCAGTCAGATTTAGTATGTGGCAAGTAATATTTGGGCCAAATCTCAGACTTATAGACCAACATTTGGTACTGGTTTGGGCTGATTTACATCTATTTTTGTCTATTTTTACAACAATATTTGGGCGAGATAATTCTGATAAGACATGTAATGCTCCAAATATGCCTAAAATATCCTCATTAATTATTAGAATATGGATAAAATTAAATTTGGGCTTAATATTGGCATTATTATGATTTACTTGATATTTTCCACCTGGGGGGTGATGGACCCCCCCCACCCCCCGAAAATTGAAATTCTTAAAGTACCACTCGAGTAGGCCAGGCCTATACAAATTCATTCTCTGATATAAACTGAGTTTCCTGTGAAAATTTCAGCCAGATTGACCAACTTTAAGGGGTGGTTTGGGGTGATCTGGCATTTTACCTATCCCTCGCCAACTACACTCCCTGAACCTGCACTTTGGGCTACATATGTATTTCTGAGGAAACACACTACTGAAATTCATTTCAGTGACGACTCCTGTGTGAATCAATATGGTTTTCAACCTTGAATCTACCTTAATTGAGAATATATCAGCATTTCCTGATACAGCCATCTGTGGCTGTACTGTGGCCTTCCTGGACCATATATGACGCATATGACACCACTGGTATACCAGATGTAATCCTAAAACCTGTGCAGTCAGATTTAGTATGTGGCAAGTAATATTTGGGCCAAATCTCAGACTTATAGACCAACATTTGGTACTGGTTTGGGCTGATTTACATCTATTTTTGTCTATTTTTACAACAATATTTGGGCGAGATAATTCTGATAAGACATGTAATGCTCCAAATATGCCTAAAATATCCTCATTAATTATTAGAATATGGATAAAATTAAATTTGGGCTTAATATTGGCATTATTATGATTTACTTGATATTTTCCACCTGGGGGGTGATGGACCCCCCCCACCCCCCGAAAATTGAAATTCTTAAAGTACCACTCGAGTAGGCCAGGCCTATACAAATTCATTCTCTGATATAAACTGAGTTTCCTGTGAAAATTTCAGCCAGATTGACCAACTTTAAGGGGTGGTTTGGGCTGATCTGGCATTTTACCTATCCCTCGCCAACTACACTCCCTGAACCTGCACTTTGGGCTACATATGTATTTCTGAGGAAACACACTACTGAAATTCATTTCAGTGACGACTCCTGTGTGAATCAATATGGTTTTCAACCTTGAATCTACCTTAATTGAGAATATATCAGCATTTCCTGATACAGCCATCTGTGGCTGTACTGTGGCCTTCCTGGACCATATATGACGCATATGACACCACTGGTATACCAGATGTAATCCTAAAACCTGTGTAGTCAGATTTAGTATGTGGCAAGTAATATTTGGGCCAAATCTCAGACTTATAGACCAACATTTGGTACTGGTTTGGGCTGATTTACATCTATTTTTGTCTATTTTTACAACAATATTTGGGCGAGATAATTCTGATAAGACATGTAATGCTCCAAATATGCCTAAAATATCCTCATTAATTATTAGAATATGGATAAAATTAAATTTGGGCTTAATATTGGCATTATTATGATTTACTTGATATTTTCCACCTGGGGGGTGATGGACCCCCCCCACCCCCCGAAAATTGAAATTCTTAAAGTACCACTCGAGTAGGCCAGGCCTATACAAATTCATTCTCTGATATAAACTGAGTTTCCTGTGAAAATTTCAGCCAGATTGACCAACTTTAAGGGGTGGTTTGGGCTGATCTGGCATTTTACCTATCCCTCGCCAACTACACTCCCTGAACCTGCACTTTGGGCTACATATGTATTTCTGAGGAAACACACTACTGAAATTCATTTCAGTGACGACTCCTGTGTGAATCAATATGGTTTTCAACCTTGAATCTACCTTAATTGAGAATATATCAGCATTTCCTGATACAGCCATCTGTGGCTGTACTGTGGCCTTCCTGGACCATATATGACGCATATGACACCACTGGTATACCAGATGTAATCCTAAAACCTGTGCAGTCAGATTTAGTATGTGGCAAGTAATATTTGGGCCAAATCTCAGACTTATAGACCAACATTTGGTACTGGTTTGGGCTGATTTACATCTATTTTTGTCTATTTTTACAACAATATTTGGGCGAGATAATTCTGATAAGACATGTAATGCTCCAAATATGCCTAAAATATCCTCATTAATTATTAGAATATGGATAAAATTAAATTTGGGCTTAATATTGGCATTATTATGATTTACTTGATATTTTCCACCTGGGGGGTGATGGACCCCCCCCCACCCCCCGAAAATTGAAATTCTTAAAGTACCACTCGAGTAGGCCAGGCCTATACAAATTCATTCTCTGATATAAACTGAGTTTCCTGTGAAAATTTCAGCCAGATTGACCAACTTTAAGGGGTGGTTTGGGCTGATCTGGCATTTTACCTATCCCTCGCCAACTACACTCCCTGAACCTGCACTTTGGGCTACATATGTATTTCTGAGGAAACACACTACTGAAATTCATTTCAGTGACGACTCCTGTGTGAATCAATATGGTTTTCAACCTTGAATCTACCTTAATTGAGAATATATCAGCATTTCCTGATACAGCCATCTGTGGCTGTACTGTGGCCTTCCTGGACCATATATGACGCATATGACACCACTGGTATACCAGATGTAATCCTAAAACCTGTGCAGTCAGATTTAGTATGTGGCAAGTAATATTTGGGCCAAATCTCAGACTTATAGACCAACATTTGGTACTGGTTTGGGCTGATTTACATCTATTTTTGTCTATTTTTACAACAATATTTGGGCGAGATAATTCTGATAAGACATGTAATGCTCCAAATATGCCTAAAATATCCTCATTAATTATTAGAATATGGATAAAATTAAATTTGGGCTTAATATTGGCATTATTATGATTTACTTGATATTTTCCACCTGGGGGGTGATGGACCCCCCCCACCCCCCGAAAATTGAAATTCTTAAAGTACCACTCGAGTAGGCCAGGCCTATACAAATTCATTCTCTGATATAAACTGAGTTTCCTGTGAAAATTTCAGCCAGATTGACCAACTTTAAGGGGTGGTTTGGGCTGATCTGGCATTTTACCTATCCCTCGCCAACTACACTCCCTGAACCTGCACTTTGGGCTACATATGTATTTCTGAGGAAACACACTACTGAAATTCATTTCAGTGACGACTCCTGTGTGAATCAATATGGTTTTCAACCTTGAATCTACCTTAATTGAGAATATATCAGCATTTCCTGATACAGCCATCTGTGGCTGTACTGTGGCCTTCCTGGACCATATATGACGCATATAACACCACTGGTATACCAGATGTAATCCTAAAACCTGTGCAGTCAGATTTAGTATGTGGCAAGTAATATTTGGGCCAAATCTCAGACTTATAGACCAACATTTGGTACTGGTTTGGGCTGATTTACATCTATTTTTGTCTATTTTTACAACAATATTTGGGCGAGATAATTCTGATAAGACATGTAATGCTCCAAATATGCCTAAAATATCCTCATTAATTATTAGAATATGGATAAAATTAAATTTGGGCTTAATATTGGCATTATTATGATTTACTTGATATTTTCCACCTGGGGGGTGATGGACCCCCCCCACCCCCCGAAAATTGAAATTCTTAAAGTACCACTCGAGTAGGCCAGGCCTATACAAATTCATTCTCTGATATAAACTGAGTTTCCTGTGAAAATTTCAGCCAGATTGACCAACTTTAAGGGGTGGTTTGGGCTGATCTGGCATTTTACCTATCCCTCGCCAACTACACTCCCTGAACCTGCACTTTGGGCTACATATGTATTTCTGAGGAAACACACTACTGAAATTCATTTCAGTGACGACTCCTGTGTGAATCAATATGGTTTTCAACCTTGAATCTACCTTAATTGAGAATATATCAGCATTTCCTGATACAGCCATCTGTGGCTGTACTGTGGCCTTCCTGGACCATATATGACGCATATGACACCACTGGTATACCAGATGTAATCCTAAAACCTGTGCAGTCAGATTTAGTATGTGGCAAGTAATATTTGGGCCAAATCTCAGACTTATAGACCAACATTTGGTACTGGTTTGGGCTGATTTACATCTATTTTTGTCTATTTTTACAACAATATTTGGGCGAGATAATTCTGATAAGACATGTAATGCTCCAAATATGCCTAAAATATCCTCATTAATTATTAGAATATGGATAAAATTAAATTTGGGCTTAATATTGGCATTATTATGATTTACTTGATATTTTCCACCTGGGGGGTGATGGACCCCCCCCCACCCCCCGAAAATTGAAATTCTTAAAGTACCACTCGAGTAGGCCAGGCCTATACAAATTCATTCTCTGATATAAACTGAGTTTCCTGTGAAAATTTCAGCCAGATTGACCAACTTTAAGGGGTGGTTTGGGCTGATCTGGCATTTTACCTATCCCTCGCCAACTACACTCCCTGAACCTGCACTTTGGGCTACATATGTATTTCTGAGGAAACACACTACTGAAATTCATTTCAGTGACGACTCCTGTGTGAATCAATATGGTTTTCAACCTTGAATCTACCTTAATTGAGAATATATCAGCATTTCCTGATACAGCCATCTGTGGCTGTACTGTGGCCTTCCTGGACCATATATGACGCATATGACACCACTGGTATACCAGATGTAATCCTAAAACCTGTGCAGTCAGATTTAGTATGTGGCAAGTAATATTTGGGCCAAATCTCAGACTTATAGACCAACATTTGGTACTGGTTTGGGCTGATTTACATCTATTTTTGTCTATTTTTACAACAATATTTGGGCGAGATAATTCTGATAAGACATGTAATGCTCCAAATATGCCTAAAATATCCTCATTAATTATTAGAATATGGATAAAATTAAATTTGGGCTTAATATTGGCATTATTATGATTTACTTGATATTTTCCACCTGGGGGGTGATGGACCCCCCCCACCCCCCGAAAATTGAAATTCTTAAAGTACCACTCGAGTAGGCCAGGCCTATACAAATTCATTCTCTGATATAAACTGAGTTTCCTGTGAAAATTTCAGCCAGATTGACCAACTTTAAGGGGTGGTTTGGGCTGATCTGGCATTTTACCTATCCCTCGCCAACTACACTCCCTGAACCTGCACTTTGGGCTACATATGTATTTCTGAGGAAACACACTACTGAAATTCATTTCAGTGACGACTCCTGTGTGAATCAATATGGTTTTCAACCTTGAATCTACCTTAATTGAGAATATATCAGCATTTCCTGATACAGCCATCTGTGGCTGTACTGTGGCCTTCCTGGACCATATATGACGCATATGACACCACTGGTATACCAGATGTAATCCTAAAACCTGTGCAGTCAGATTTAGTATGTGGCAAGTAATATTTGGGCCAAATCTCAGACTTATAGACCAACATTTGGTACTGGTTTGGGCTGATTTACATCTATTTTTGTCTATTTTTACAACAATATTTGGGCGAGATAATTCTGATAAGACATGTAATGCTCCAAATATGCCTAAAATATCCTCATTAATTATTAGAATATGGATAAAATTAAATTTGGGCTTAATATTGGCATTATTATGATTTACTTCATATTTTCCACCTGGGGGGTGATGGACCCCCCCCACCCCCCGAAAATTGAAATTCTTAAAGTACCACTCGAGTAGGCCAGGCCTATACAAATTCATTCTCTGATATAAACTGAGTTTCCTGTGAAAATTTCAGCCAGATTGACCAACTTTAAGGGGTGGTTTGGGCTGATCTGGCATTTTACCTATCCCTCGCCAACTACACTCCCTGAACCTGCACTTTGGGCTACATATGTATTTCTGAGGAAACACACTACTGAAATTCATTTCAGTGACGACTCCTGTGTGAATCAATATGGTTTTCAACCTTGAATCTACCTTAATTGAGAATATATCAGCATTTCCTGATACAGCCATCTGTGGCTGTACTGTGGCCTTCCTGGACCATATATGACGCATATGACACCACTGGTATACCAGATGTAATCCTAAAACCTGTGCAGTCAGATTTAGTATGTGGCAAGTAATATTTGGGCCAAATCTCAGACTTATAGACCAACATTTGGTACTGGTTTGGGCTGATTTACATCTATTTTTGTCTATTTTTACAACAATATTTGGGCGAGATAATTCTGATAAGACATGTAATGCTCCAAATATGCCTAAAATATCCTCATTAATTATTAGAATATGGATAAAATTAAATTTGGGCTTAATATTGGCATTAATATGATTTACTTGATATTTTCCACCTGGGGGGTGATGGACCCCCCCCACCCCCCGAAAATTGAAATTCTTAAAGTACCACTCGAGTAGGCCAGGCCTATACAAATTCATTCTCTGATATAAACTGAGTTTCCTGTGAAAATTTCAGCCAGATTGACCAACTTTAAGGGGTGGTTTGGGCTGATCTGGCATTTTACCTATCCCTCGCCAACTACACTCCCTGAACCTGCACTTTGGGCTACATATGTATTTCTGAGGAAACACACTACTGAAATTCATTTCAGTGACGACTCCTGTGTGAATCAATATGGTTTTCAACCTTGAATCTACCTTAATTGAGAATATATCAGCATTTCCTGATACAGCCATCTGTGGCTGTACTGTGGCCTTCCTGGACCATATATGACGCATATGACACCACTGGTATACCAGATGTAATCCTAAAACCTGTGCAGTCAGATTTAGTATGTGGCAAGTAATATTTGGGCCAAATCTCAGACTTATAGACCAACATTTGGTACTGGTTTGGGCTGATTTACATCTATTTTTGTCTATTTTTACAACAATATTTGGGCGAGATAATTCTGATAAGACATGTAATGCTCCAAATATGCCTAAAATATCCTCATTAATTATTAGAATATGGATAAAATTAAATTTGGGCTTAATATTGGCATTATTATGATTTACTTGATATTTTCCACCTGGGGGGTGATGGACCCCCCCCACCCCCCGAAAATTGAAATTCTTAAAGTACCACTCGAGTAGGCCAGGCCTATACAAATTCATTCTCTGATATAAACTGAGTTTCCTGTGAAAATTTCAGCCAGATTGACCAACTTTAAGGGGTGGTTTGGGCTGATCTGGCATTTTACCTATCCCTCGCCAACTACACTCCCTGAACCTGCACTTTGGGCTACATATGTATTTCTGAGGAAACACACTACTGAAATTCATTTCAGTGACGACTCCTGTGTGAATCAATATGGTTTTCAACCTTGAATCTACCTTAATTGAGAATATATCAGCATTTCCTGATACAGCCATCTGTGGCTGTACTGTGGCCTTCCTGGACCATATATGACGCATATGACACCACTGGTATACCAGATGTAATCCTAAAACCTGTGCAGTCAGATTTAGTATGTGGCAAGTAATATTTGGGCCAAATCTCAGACTTATAGACCAACATTTGGTACTGGTTTGGGCTGATTTACATCTATTTTTGTCTATTTTTACAACAATATTTGGGCGAGATAATTCTGATAAGACATGTAATGCTCCAAATATGCCTAAAATATCCTCATTAATTATTAGAATATGGATAAAATTAAATTTGGGCTTAATATTGGCATTATTATGATTTACTTGATATTTTCCACCTGGGGGGTGATGGACCCCCCCCACCCCCCGAAAATTGAAATTCTTAAAGTACCACTCGAGTAGGCCAGGCCTATACAAATTCATTCTCTGATATAAACTGAGTTTCCTGTGAAAATTTCAGCCAGATTGACCAACTTTAAGGGGTGGTTTGGGCTGATCTGGCATTTTACCTATCCCTCGCCAACTACACTCCCTGAACCTGCACTTTGGGCTACATATGTATTTCTGAGGAAACACACTACTGAAATTCATTTCAGTGACGACTCCTGTGTGAATCAATATGGTTTTCAACCTTGAATCTACCTTAATTGAGAATATATCAGCATTTCCTGATACAGCCATCTGTGGCTGTACTGTGGCCTTCCTGGACCATATATGACGCATATGACACCACTGGTATACCAGATGTAATCCTAAAACCTGTGCAGTCAGATTTAGTATGTGGCAAGTAATATTTGGGCCAAATCTCAGACTTATAGACCAACATTTGGTACTGGTTTGGGCTGATTTACATCTATTTTTGTCTATTTTTACAACAATATTTGGGCGAGATAATTCTGATAAGACATGTAATGCTCCAAATATGCCTAAAATATCCTCATTAATTATTAGAATATGGATAAAATTAAATTTGGGCTTAATATTGGCATTATTATGATTTACTTGATATTTTCCACCTGGGGGGTGATGGACCCCCCCCACCCCCCGAAAATTGAAATTCTTAAAGTACCACTCGAGTAGGCCAGGCCTATACAAATTCATTCTCTGATATAAACTGAGTTTCCTGTGAAAATTTCAGCCAGATTGACCAACTTTAAGGGGTGGTTTGGGCTGATCTGGCATTTTACCTATCCCTCGCCAACTACACTCCCTGAACCTGCACTTTGGGCTACATATGTATTTCTGAGGAAACACACTACTGAAATTCATTTCAGTGACGACTCCTGTGTGAATCAATATGGTTTTCAACCTTGAATCTACCTTAATTGAGAATATATCAGCATTTCCTGATACAGCCATCTGTGGCTGTACTGTGGCCTTCCTGGACCATATATGACGCATATGACACCACTGGTATACCAGATGTAATCCTAAAACCTGTGCAGTCAGATTTAGTATGTGGCAAGTAATATTTGGGCCAAATCTCAGACTTATAGACCAACATTTGGTACTGGTTTGGGCTGATTTACATCTATTTTTGTCTATTTTTACAACAATATTTGGGCGAGATAATTCTGATAAGACATGTAATGCTCCAAATATGCCTAAAATATCCTCATTAATTATTAGAATATGGATAAAATTAAATTTGGGCTTAATATTGGCATTATTATGATTTACTTGATATTTTCCACCTGGGGGGTGATGGACCCCCCCCACCCCCCGAAAATTGAAATTCTTAAAGTACCACTCGAGTAGGCCAGGCCTATACAAATTCATTCTCTGATATAAACTGAGTTTCCTGTGAAAATTTCAGCCAGATTGACCAACTTTAAGGGGTGGTTTGGGCTGATCTGGCATTTTACCTATCCCTCGCCAACTACACTCCCTGAACCTGCACTTTGGGCTACATATGTATTTCTGAGGAAACACACTACTGAAATTCATTTCAGTGACGACTCCTGTGTGAATCAATATGGTTTTCAACCTTGAATCTACCTTAATTGAGAATATATCAGCATTTCCTGATACAGCCATCTGTGGCTGTACTGTGGCCTTCCTGGACCATATATGACGCATATGACACCACTGGTATACCAGATGTAATCCTAAAACCTGTGCAGTCAGATTTAGTATGTGGCAAGTAATATTTGGGCCAAATCTCAGACTTATAGACCAACATTTGGTACTGGTTTGGGCTGATTTACATCTATTTTTGTCTATTTTTACAACAATATTTGGGCGAGATAATTCTGATAAGACATGTAATGCTCCAAATATGCCTAAAATATCCTCATTAATTATTAGAATATGGATAAAATTAAATTTGGGCTTAATATTGGCATTATTATGATTTACTTGATATTTTCCACCTGGGGGGTGATGGACCCCCCCCACCCCCCGAAAATTGAAATTCTTAAAGTACCACTCGAGTAGGCCAGGCCTATACAAATTCATTCTCTGATATAAACTGAGTTTCCTGTGAAAATTTCAGCCAGATTGACCAACTTTAAGGGGTGGTTTGGGCTGATCTGGCATTTTACCTATCCCTCGCCAACTACACTCCCTGAACCTGCACTTTGGGCTACATATGTATTTCTGAGGAAACACACTACTGAAATTCATTTCAGTGACGACTCCTGTGTGAATCAATATGGTTTTCAACCTTGAATCTACCTTAATTGAGAATATATCAGCATTTCCTGATACAGCCATCTGTGGCTGTACTGTGGCCTTCCTGGACCATATATGACGCATATGACACCACTGGTATACCAGATGTAATCCTAAAACCTGTGCAGTCAGATTTAGTATGTGGCAAGTAATATTTGGGCCAAATCTCAGACTTATAGACCAACACTTGGTACTGGTTTGGGCTGATTTACATCTATTTTTGTCTATTTTTACAACAATATTTGGGCGAGATAATTCTGATAAGACATGTAATGCTCCAAATATGCCTAAAATATCCTCATTAATTATTAGAATATGGATAAAATTAAATTTGGGCTTAATATTGGCATTATTATGATTTACTTGATATTTTCCACCTGGGGGGTGATGGACCCCCCCCACCCCCCGAAAATTGAAATTCTTAAAGTACCACTCGAGTAGGCCAGGCCTATACAAATTCATTCTCTGATATAAACTGAGTTTCCTGTGAAAATTTCAGCCAGATTGACCAACTTTAAGGGGTGGTTTGGGCTGATCTGGCATTTTACCTATCCCTCGCCAACTACACTCCCTGAACCTGCACTTTGGGCTACATATGTATTTCTGAGGAAACACACTACTGAAATTCATTTCAGTGACGACTCCTGTGTGAATCAATATGGTTTTCAACCTTGAATCTACCTTAATTGAGAATATATCAGCATTTCCTGATACAGCCATCTGTGGCTGTACTGTGGCCTTCCTGGACCATATATGACGCATATGACACCACTGGTATACCAGATGTAATCCTAAAACCTGTGCAGTCAGATTTAGTATGTGGCAAGTAATATTTGGGCCAAATCTCAGACTTATAGACCAACACTTGGTACTGGTTTGGGCTGATTTACATCTATTTTTGTCTATTTTTACAACAATATTTGGGCGAGATAATTCTGATAAGACATGTAATGCTCCAAATATGCCTAAAATATCCTCATTAATTATTAGAATATGGATAAAATTAAATTTGGGCTTAATATTGGCATTATTATGATTTACTTGATATTTTCCACCTGGGGGGTGATGGACCCCCCCCACCCCCCGAAAATTGAAATTCTTAAAGTACCACTCGAGTAGGCCAGGCCTATACAAATTCATTCTCTGATATAAACTGAGTTTCCTGTGAAAATTTCAGCCAGATTGACCAACTTTAAGGGGTGGTTTGGGCTGATCTGGCATTTTACCTATCCCTCGCCAACTACACTCCCTGAACCTGCACTTTGGGCTACATATGTATTTCTGAGGAAACACACTACTGAAATTCATTTCAGTGACGACTCCTGTGTGAATCAATATGGTTTTCAACCTTGAATCTACCTTAATTGAGAATATATCAGCATTTCCTGATACAGCCATCTGTGGCTGTACTGTGGCCTTCCTGGACCATATATGACGCATATGACACCACTGGTATACCAGATGTAATCCTAAAACCTGTGCAGTCAGATTTAGTATGTGGCAAGTAATATTTGGGCCAAATCTCAGACTTATAGACCAACATTTGGTACTGGTTTGGGCTGATTTACATCTATTTTTGTCTATTTTTACAACAATATTTGGGCGAGATAATTCTGATAAGACATGTAATGCTCCAAATATGCCTAAAATATCCTCATTAATTATTAGAATATGGATAAAATTAAATTTGGGCTTAATATTGGCATTATTATGATTTACTTGATATTTTCCACCTGGGGGGTGATGGACCCCCCCCACCCCCCGAAAATTGAAATTCTTAAAGTACCACTCGAGTAGGCCAGGCCTATACAAATTCATTCTCTGATATAAACTGAGTTTCCTGTGAAAATTTCAGCCAGATTGACCAACTTTAAGGGGTGGTTTGGGCTGATCTGGCATTTTACCTATCCCTCGCCAACTACACTCCCTGAACCTGCACTTTGGGCTACATATGTATTTCTGAGGAAACACACTACTGAAATTCATTTCAGTGACGACTCCTGTGTGAATCAATATGGTTTTCAACCTTGAATCTACCTTAATTGAGAATATATCAGCATTTCCTGATACAGCCATCTGTGGCTGTACTGTGGCCTTCCTGGACCATATATGACGCATATGACACCACTGGTATACCAGATGTAATCCTAAAACCTGTGCAGTCAGATTTAGTATGTGGCAAGTAATATTTGGGCCAAATCTCAGACTTATAGACCAACATTTGGTACTGGTTTGGGCTGATTTACATCTATTTTTGTCTATTTTTACAACAATATTTGGGCGAGATAATTCTGATAAGACATGTAATGCTCCAAATATGCCTAAAATATCCTCATTAATTATTAGAATATGGATAAAATTAAATTTGGGCTTAATATTGGCATTATTATGATTTACTTGATATTTTCCACCTGGGGGGTGATGGACCCCCCCCACCCCCCGAAAATTGAAATTCTTAAAGTACCACTCGAGTAGGCCAGGCCTATACAAATTCATTCTCTGATATAAACTGAGTTTCCTGTGAAAATTTCAGCCAGATTGACCAACTTTAAGGGGTGGTTTGGGCTGATCTGGCATTTTACCTATCCCTCGCCAACTACACTCCCTGAACCTGCACTTTGGGCTACATATGTATTTCTGAGGAAACACACTACTGAAATTCATTTCAGTGACGACTCCTGTGTGAATCAATATGGTTTTCAACCTTGAATCTACCTTAATTGAGAATATATCAGCATTTCCTGATACAGCCATCTGTGGCTGTACTGTGGCCTTCCTGGACCATATATGACGCATATGACACCACTGGTATACCAGATGTAATCCTAAAACCTGTGCAGTCAGATTTAGTATGTGGCAAGTAATATTTGGGCCAAATCTCAGACTTATAGACCAACATTTGGTACTGGTTTGGGCTGATTTACATCTATTTTTGTCTATTTTTACAACAATATTTGGGCGAGATAATTCTGATAAGACATGTAATGCTCCAAATATGCCTAAAATATCCTCATTAATTATTAGAATATGGATAAAATTAAATTTGGGCTTAATATTGGCATTATTATGATTTACTTGATATTTTCCACCTGGGGGGTGATGGACCCCCCCCACCCCCCGAAAATTGAAATTCTTAAAGTACCACTCGAGTAGGCCAGGCCTATACAAATTCATTCTCTGATATAAACTGAGTTTCCTGTGAAAATTTCAGCCAGATTGACCAACTTTAAGGGGTGGTTTGGGCTGATCTGGCATTTTACCTATCCCTCGCCAACTACACTCCCTGAACCTGCACTTTGGGCTACATATGTATTTCTGAGGAAACACACTACTGAAATTCATTTCAGTGACGACTCCTGTGTGAATCAATATGGTTTTCAACCTTGAATCTACCTTAATTGAGAATATATCAGCATTTCCTGATACAGCCATCTGTGGCTGTACTGTGGCCTTCCTGGACCATATATGACGCATATGACACCACTGGTATACCAGATGTAATCCTAAAACCTGTGCAGTCAGATTTAGTATGTGGCAAGTAATATTTGGGCCAAATCTCAGACTTATAGACCAACACTTGGTACTGGTTTGGGCTGATTTACATCTATTTTTGTCTATTTTTACAACAATATTTGGGCGAGATAATTCTGATAAGACATGTAATGCTCCAAATATGCCTAAAATATCCTCATTAATTATTAGAATATGGATAAAATTAAATTTGGGCTTAATATTGGCATTATTATGATTTACTTGATATTTTCCACCTGGGGGGTGATGGACCCCCCCCACCCCCCGAAAATTGAAATTCTTAAAGTACCACTCGAGTAGGCCAGGCCTATACAAATTCATTCTCTGATATAAACTGAGTTTCCTGTGAAAATTTCAGCCAGATTGACCAACTTTAAGGGGTGGTTTGGGCTGATCTGGCATTTTACCTATCCCTCGCCAACTACACTCCCTGAACCTGCACTTTGGGCTACATATGTATTTCTGAGGAAACACACTACTGAAATTCATTTCAGTGACGACTCCTGTGTGAATCAATATGGTTTTCAACCTTGAATCTACCTTAATTGAGAATATATCAGCATTTCCTGATACAGCCATCTGTGGCTGTACTGTGGCCTTCCTGGACCATATATGACGCATATGACACCACTGGTATACCAGATGTAATCCTAAAACCTGTGCAGTCAGATTTAGTATGTGGCAAGTAATATTTGGGCCAAATCTCAGACTTATAGACCAACACTTGGTACTGGTTTGGGCTGATTTACATCTATTTTTGTCTATTTTTACAACAATATTTGGGCGAGATAATTCTGATAAGACATGTAATGCTCCAAATATGCCTAAAATATCCTCATTAATTATTAGAATATGGATAAAATTAAATTTGGGCTTAATATTGGCATTATTATGATTTACTTGATATTTTCCACCTGGGGGGTGATGGACCCCCCCCACCCCCCGAAAATTGAAATTCTTAAAGTACCACTCGAGTAGGCCAGGCCTATACAAATTCATTCTCTGATATAAACTGAGTTTCCTGTGAAAATTTCAGCCAGATTGACCAACTTTAAGGGGTGGTTTGGGCTGATCTGGCATTTTACCTATCCCTCGCCAACTACACTCCCTGAACCTGCACTTTGGGCTACATATGTATTTCTGAGGAAACACACTACTGAAATTCATTTCAGTGACGACTCCTGTGTGAATCAATATGGTTTTCAACCTTGAATCTACCTTAATTGAGAATATATCAGCATTTCCTGATACAGCCATCTGTGGCTGTACTGTGGCCTTCCTGGACCATATATGACGCATATGACACCACTGGTATACCAGATGTAATCCTAAAACCTGTGCAGTCAGATTTAGTATGTGGCAAGTAATATTTGGGCCAAATCTCAGACTTATAGACCAACATTTGGTACTGGTTTGGGCTGATTTACATCTATTTTTGTCTATTTTTACAACAATATTTGGGCGAGATAATTCTGATAAGACATGTAATGCTCCAAATATGCCTAAAATATCCTCATTAATTATTAGAATATGGATAAAATTAAATTTGGGCTTAATATTGGCATTATTATGATTTACTTGATATTTTCCACCTGGGGGGTGATGGACCCCCCCACCCCCCGAAAATTGAAATTCTTAAAGTACCACTCGAGTAGGCCAGGCCTATACAAATTCATTCTCTGATATAAACTGAGTTTCCTGTGAAAATTTCAGCCAGATTGACCAACTTTAAGGGGTGGTTTGGGCTGATCTGGCATTTTACCTATCCCTCGCCAACTACACTCCCTGAACCTGCACTTTGGGCTACATATGTATTTCTGAGGAAACACACTACTGAAATTCATTTCAGTGACGACTCCTGTGTGAATCAATATGGTTTTCAACCTTGAATCTACCTTAATTGAGAATATATCAGCATTTCCTGATACAGCCATCTGTGGCTGTACTGTGGCCTTCCTGGACCATATATGACGCATATGACACCACTGGTATACCAGATGTAATCCTAAAACCTGTGCAGTCAGATTTAGTATGTGGCAAGTAATATTTGGGCCAAATCTCAGACTTATAGACCAACATTTGGTACTGGTTTGGGCTGATTTACATCTATTTTTGTCTATTTTTACAACAATATTTGGGCGAGATAATTCTGATAAGACATGTAATGCTCCAAATATGCCTAAAATATCCTCATTAATTATTAGAATATGGATAAAATTAAATTTGGGCTTAATATTGGCATTATTATGATTTACTTGATATTTTCCACCTGGGGGGTGATGGACCCCCCCCACCCCCCGAAAATTGAAATTCTTAAAGTACCACTCGAGTAGGCCAGGCCTATACAAATTCATTCTCTGATATAAACTGAGTTTCCTGTGAAAATTTCAGCCAGATTGACCAACTTTAAGGGGTGGTTTGGGCTGATCTGGCATTTTACCTATCCCTCGCCAACTACACTCCCTGAACCTGCACTTTGGGCTACATATGTATTTCTGAGGAAACACACTACTGAAATTCATTTCAGTGACGACTCCTGTGTGAATCAATATGGTTTTCAACCTTGAATCTACCTTAATTGAGAATATATCAGCATTTCCTGATACAGCCATCTGTGGCTGTACTGTGGCCTTCCTGGACCATATATGACGCATATGACACCACTGGTATACCAGATGTAATCCTAAAACCTGTGCAGTCAGATTTAGTATGTGGCAAGTAATATTTGGGCCAAATCTCAGACTTATAGACCAACATTTGGTACTGGTTTGGGCTGATTTACATCTATTTTTGTCTATTTTTACAACAATATTTGGGCGAGATAATTCTGATAAGACATGTAATGCTCCAAATATGCCTAAAATATCCTCATTAATTATTAGAATATGGATAAAATTAAATTTGGGCTTAATATTGGCATTATTATGATTTACTTGATATTTTCCACCTGGGGGGTGATGGACCCCCCCCACCCCCCGAAAATTGAAATTCTTAAAGTACCACTCGAGTAGGCCAGGCCTATACAAATTCATTCTCTGATATAAACTGAGTTTCCTGTGAAAATTTCAGCCAGATTGACCAACTTTAAGGGGTGGTTTGGGCTGATCTGGCATTTTACCTATCCCTCGCCAACTACACTCCCTGAACCTGCACTTTGGGCTACATATGTATTTCTGAGGAAACACACTACTGAAATTCATTTCAGTGACGACTCCTGTGTGAATCAATATGGTTTTCAACCTTGAATCTACCTTAATTGAGAATATATCAGCATTTCCTGATACAGCCATCTGTGGCTGTACTGTGGCCTTCCTGGACCATATATGACGCATATGACACCACTGGTATACCAGATGTAATCCTAAAACCTGTGCAGTCAGATTTAGTATGTGGCAAGTAATATTTGGGCCAAATCTCAGACTTATAGACCAACATTTGGTACTGGTTTGGGCTGATTTACATCTATTTTTGTCTATTTTTACAACAATATTTGGGCGAGATAATTCTGATAAGACATGTAATGCTCCAAATATGCCTAAAATATCCTCATTAATTATTAGAATATGGATAAAATTAAATTTGGGCTTAATATTGGCATTATTATGATTTACTTGATATTTTCCACCTGGGGGGTGATGGACCCCCCCCACCCCCCGAAAATTGAAATTCTTAAAGTACCACTCGAGTAGGCCAGGCCTATACAAATTCATTCTCTGATATAAACTGAGTTTCCTGTGAAAATTTCAGCCAGATTGACCAACTTTAAGGGGTGGTTTGGGCTGATCTGGCATTTTACCTATCCCTCGCCAACTACACTCCCTGAACCTGCACTTTGGGCTACATATGTATTTCTGAGGAAACACACTACTGAAATTCATTTCAGTGACGACTCCTGTGTGAATCAATATGGTTTTCAACCTTGAATCTACCTTAATTGAGAATATATCAGCATTTCCTGATACAGCCATCTGTGGCTGTACTGTGGCCTTCCTGGACCATATATGACGCATATGACACCACTGGTATACCAGATGTAATCCTAAAACCTGTGCAGTCAGATTTAGTATGTGGCAAGTAATATTTGGGCCAAATCTCAGACTTATAGACCAACATTTGGTACTGGTTTGGGCTGATTTACATCTATTTTTGTCTATTTTTACAACAATATTTGGGCGAGATAATTCTGATAAGACATGTAATGCTCCAAATATGCCTAAAATATCCTCATTAATTATTAGAATATGGATAAAATTAAATTTGGGCTTAATATTGGCATTATTATGATTTACTTGATATTTTCCACCTGGGGGGTGATGGACCCCCCCCACCCCCCGAAAATTGAAATTCTTAAAGTACCACTCGAGTAGGCCAGGCCTATACAAATTCATTCTCTGATATAAACTGAGTTTCCTGTGAAAATTTCAGCCAGATTGACCAACTTTAAGGGGTGGTTTGGGCTGATCTGGCATTTTACCTATCCCTCGCCAACTACACTCCCTGAACCTGCACTTTGGGCTACATATGTATTTCTGAGGAAACACACTACTGAAATTCATTTCAGTGACGACTCCTGTGTGAATCAATATGGTTTTCAACCTTGAATCTACCTTAATTGAGAATATATCAGCATTTCCTGATACAGCCATCTGTGGCTGTACTGTGGCCTTCCTGGACCATATATGACGCATATGACACCACTGGTATACCAGATGTAATCCTAAAACCTGTGCAGTCAGATTTAGTATGTGGCAAGTAATATTTGGGCCAAATCTCAGACTTATAGACCAACATTTGGTACTGGTTTGGGCTGATTTACATCTATTTTTGTCTATTTTTACAACAATATTTGGGCGAGATAATTCTGATAAGACATGTAATGCTCCAAATATGCCTAAAATATCCTCATTAATTATTAGAATATGGATAAAATTAAATTTGGGCTTAATATTGGCATTATTATGATTTACTTGATATTTTCCACCTGGGGGGTGATGGACCCCCCCCCACCCCCCGAAAATTGAAATTCTTAAAGTACCACTCGAGTAGGCCAGGCCTATACAAATTCATTCTCTGATATAAACTGAGTTTCCTGTGAAAATTTCAGCCAGATTGACCAACTTTAAGGGGTGGTTTGGGCTGATCTGGCATTTTACCTATCCCTCGCCAACTACACTCCCTGAACCTGCACTTTGGGCTACATATGTATTTCTGAGGAAACACACTACTGAAATTCATTTCAGTGACGACTCCTGTGTGAATCAATATGGTTTTCAACCTTGAATCTACCTTAATTGAGAATATATCAGCATTTCCTGATACAGCCATCTGTGGCTGTACTGTGGCCTTCCTGGACCATATATGACGCATATGACACCACTGGTATACCAGATGTAATCCTAAAACCTGTGCAGTCAGATTTAGTATGTGGCAAGTAATATTTGGGCCAAATCTCAGACTTATAGACCAACATTTGGTACTGGTTTGGGCTGATTTACATCTATTTTTGTCTATTTTTACAACAATATTTGGGCGAGATAATTCTGATAAGACATGTAATGCTCCAAATATGCCTAAAATATCCTCATTAATTATTAGAATATGGATAAAATTAAATTTGGGCTTAATATTGGCATTATTATGATTTACTTGATATTTTCCACCTGGGGGGTGATGGACCCCCCCCACCCCCCGAAAATTGAAATTCTTAAAGTACCACTCGAGTAGGCCAGGCCTATACAAATTCATTCTCTGATATAAACTGAGTTTCCTGTGAAAATTTCAGCCAGATTGACCAACTTTAAGGGGTGGTTTGGGCTGATCTGGCATTTTACCTATCCCTCGCCAACTACACTCCCTGAACCTGCACTTTGGGCTACATATGTATTTCTGAGGAAACACACTACTGAAATTCATTTCAGTGACGACTCCTGTGTGAATCAATATGGTTTTCAACCTTGAATCTACCTTAATTGAGAATATATCAGCATTTCCTGATACAGCCATCTGTGGCTGTACTGTGGCCTTCCTGGACCATATATGACGCATATGACACCACTGGTATACCAGATGTAATCCTAAAACCTGTGCAGTCAGATTTAGTATGTGGCAAGTAATATTTGGGCCAAATCTCAGACTTATAGACCAACATTTGGTACTGGTTTGGGCTGATTTACATCTATTTTTGTCTATTTTTACAACAATATTTGGGCGAGATAATTCTGATAAGACATGTAATGCTCCAAATATGCCTAAAATATCCTCATTAATTATTAGAATATGGATAAAATTAAATTTGGGCTTAATATTGGCATTATTATGATTTACTTGATATTTTCCACCTGGGGGGTGATGGACCCCCCCCACCCCCCGAAAATTGAAATTCTTAAAGTACCACTCGAGTAGGCCAGGCCTATACAAATTCATTCTCTGATATAAACTGAGTTTCCTGTGAAAATTTCAGCCAGATTG
The DNA here is from genome assembly GCA_964017235.1 of Sabellastarte sp. h YS-2021. Lineage (NCBI taxonomy): Eukaryota > Metazoa > Annelida > Polychaeta > Sabellida > Sabellidae > Sabellastarte > Sabellastarte sp. h YS-2021. The sequence goes on from CAXHLB010000187.1 coordinate 70,688, forward strand.
ACCAACTTTAAGGGGTGGTTTGGGCTGATCTGGCATTTTACCTATCCCTCGCCAACTACACTCCCTGAACCTGCACTTTGGGCTACATATGTATTTCTGAGGAAACACACTACTGAAATTCATTTCAGTGACGACTCCTGTGTGAATCAATATGGTTTTCAACCTTGAATCTACCTTAATTGAGAATATATCAGCATTTCCTGATACAGCCATCTGTGGCTGTACTGTGGCCTTCCTGGACCATATATGACGCATATGACACCACTGGTATACCAGATGTAATCCTAAAACCTGTGCAGTCAGATTTAGTATGTGGCAAGTAATATTTGGGCCAAATCTCAGACTTATAGACCAACATTTGGTACTGGTTTGGGCTGATTTACATCTATTTTTGTCTATTTTTACAACAATATTTGGGCGAGATAATTCTGATAAGACATGTAATGCTCCAAATATGCCTAAAATATCCTCATTAATTATTAGAATATGGATAAAATTAAATTTGGGCTTAATATTGGCATTATTATGATTTACTTGATATTTTCCACCTGGGGGGTGATGGACCCCCCCCCACCCCCCGAAAATTGAAATTCTTAAAGTACCACTCGAGTAGGCCAGGCCTATACAAATTCATTCTCTGATATAAACTGAGTTTCCTGTGAAAATTTCAGCCAGATTGACCAACTTTAAGGGGTGGTTTGGGCTGATCTGGCATTTTACCTATCCCTCGCCAACTACACTCCCTGAACCTGCACTTTGGGCTACATATGTATTTCTGAGGAAACACACTACTGAAATTCATTTCAGTGACGACTCCTGTGTGAATCAATATGGTTTTCAACCTTGAATCTACCTTAATTGAGAATATATCAGCATTTCCTGATACAGCCATCTGTGGCTGTACTGTGGCCTTCCTGGACCATATATGACGCATATGACACCACTGGTATACCAGATGTAATCCTAAAACCTGTGCAGTCAGATTTAGTATGTGGCAAGTAATATTTGGGCCAAATCTCAGACTTATAGACCAACATTTGGTACTGGTTTGGGCTGATTTACATCTATTTTTGTCTATTTTTACAACAATATTTGGGCGAGATAATTCTGATAAGACATGTAATGCTCCAAATATGCCTAAAATATCCTCATTAATTATTAGAATATGGATAAAATTAAATTTGGGCTTAATATTGGCATTATTATGATTTACTTGATATTTTCCACCTGGGGGGTGATGGACCCCCCCCACCCCCCGAAAATTGAAATTCTTAAAGTACCACTCGAGTAGGCCAGGCCTATACAAATTCATTCTCTGATATAAACTGAGTTTCCTGTGAAAATTTCAGCCAGATTGACCAACTTTAAGGGGTGGTTTGGGCTGATCTGGCATTTTACCTATCCCTCGCCAACTACACTCCCTGAACCTGCACTTTGGGCTACATATGTATTTCTGAGGAAACACACTACTGAAATTCATTTCAGTGACGACTCCTGTGTGAATCAATATGGTTTTCAACCTTGAATCTACCTTAATTGAGAATATATCAGCATTTCCTGATACAGCCATCTGTGGCTGTACTGTGGCCTTCCTGGACCATATATGACGCATATGACACCACTGGTATACCAGATGTAATCCTAAAACCTGTGCAGTCAGATTTAGTATGTGGCAAGTAATATTTGGGCCAAATCTCAGACTTATAGACCAACATTTGGTACTGGTTTGGGCTGATTTACATCTATTTTTGTCTATTTTTACAACAATATTTGGGCGAGATAATTCTGATAAGACATGTAATGCTCCAAATATGCCTAAAATATCCTCATTAATTATTAGAATATGGATAAAATTAAATTTGGGCTTAATATTGGCATTATTATGATTTACTTGATATTTTCCACCTGGGGGGTGATGGACCCCCCCCACCCCCCGAAAATTGAAATTCTTAAAGTACCACTCGAGTAGGCCAGGCCTATACAAATTCATTCTCTGATATAAACTGAGTTTCCTGTGAAAATTTCAGCCAGATTGACCAACTTTAAGGGGTGGTTTGGGCTGATCTGGCATTTTACCTATCCCTCGCCAACTACACTCCCTGAACCTGCACTTTGGGCTACATATGTATTTCTGAGGAAACACACTACTGAAATTCATTTCAGTGACGACTCCTGTGTGAATCAATATGGTTTTCAACCTTGAATCTACCTTAATTGAGAATATATCAGCATTTCCTGATACAGCCATCTGTGGCTGTACTGTGGCCTTCCTGGACCATATATGACGCATATGACACCACTGGTATACCAGATGTAATCCTAAAACCTGTGCAGTCAGATTTAGTATGTGGCAAGTAATATTTGGGCCAAATCTCAGACTTATAGACCAACATTTGGTACTGGTTTGGGCTGATTTACATCTATTTTTGTCTATTTTTACAACAATATTTGGGCGAGATAATTCTGATAAGACATGTAATGCTCCAAATATGCCTAAAATATCCTCATTAATTATTAGAATATGGATAAAATTAAATTTGGGCTTAATATTGGCATTATTATGATTTACTTGATATTTTCCACCTGGGGGGTGATGGACCCCCCCCACCCCCCGAAAATTGAAATTCTTAAAGTACCACTCGAGTAGGCCAGGCCTATACAAATTCATTCTCTGATATAAACTGAGTTTCCTGTGAAAATTTCAGCCAGATTGACCAACTTTAAGGGGTGGTTTGGGCTGATCTGGCATTTTACCTATCCCTCGCCAACTACACTCCCTGAACCTGCACTTTGGGCTACATATGTATTTCTGAGGAAACACACTACTGAAATTCATTTCAGTGACGACTCCTGTGTGAATCAATATGGTTTTCAACCTTGAATCTACCTTAATTGAGAATATATCAGCATTTCCTGATACAGCCATCTGTGGCTGTACTGTGGCCTTCCTGGACCATATATGACGCATATGACACCACTGGTATACCAGATGTAATCCTAAAACCTGTGCAGTCAGATTTAGTATGTGGCAAGTAATATTTGGGCCAAATCTCAGACTTATAGACCAACATTTGGTACTGGTTTGGGCTGATTTACATCTATTTTTGTCTATTTTTACAACAATATTTGGGCGAGATAATTCTGATAAGACATGTAATGCTCCAAATATGCCTAAAATATCCTCATTAATTATTAGAATATGGATAAAATTAAATTTGGGCTTAATATTGGCATTATTATGATTTACTTGATATTTTCCACCTGGGGGGTGATGGACCCCCCCCACCCCCCGAAAATTGAAATTCTTAAAGTACCACTCGAGTAGGCCAGGCCTATACAAATTCATTCTCTGATATAAACTGAGTTTCCTGTGAAAATTTCAGCCAGATTGACCAACTTTAAGGGGTGGTTTGGGCTGATCTGGCATTTTACCTATCCCTCGCCAACTACACTCCCTGAACCTGCACTTTGGGCTACATATGTATTTCTGAGGAAACACACTACTGAAATTCATTTCAGTGACGACTCCTGTGTGAATCAATATGGTTTTCAACCTTGAATCTACCTTAATTGAGAATATATCAGCATTTCCTGATACAGCCATCTGTGGCTGTACTGTGGCCTTCCTGGACCATATATGACGCATATGACACCACTGGTATACCAGATGTAATCCTAAAACCTGTGCAGTCAGATTTAGTATGTGGCAAGTAATATTTGGGCCAAATCTCAGACTTATAGACCAACATTTGGTACTGGTTTGGGCTGATTTACATCTATTTTTGTCTATTTTTACAACAATATTTGGGCGAGATAATTCTGATAAGACATGTAATGCTCCAAATATGCCTAAAATATCCTCATTAATTATTAGAATATGGATAAAATTAAATTTGGGCTTAATATTGGCATTATTATGATTTACTTGATATTTTCCACCTGGGGGGTGATGGACCCCCCCCACCCCCCGAAAATTGAAATTCTTAAAGTACCACTCGAGTAGGCCAGGCCTATACAAATTCATTCTCTGATATAAACTGAGTTTCCTGTGAAAATTTCAGCCAGATTGACCAACTTTAAGGGGTGGTTTGGGCTGATCTGGCATTTTACCTATCCCTCGCCAACTACACTCCCTGAACCTGCACTTTGGGCTACATATGTATTTCTGAGGAAACACACTACTGAAATTCATTTCAGTGACGACTCCTGTGTGAATCAATATGGTTTTCAACCTTGAATCTACCTTAATTGAGAATATATCAGCATTTCCTGATACAGCCATCTGTGGCTGTACTGTGGCCTTCCTGGACCATATATGACGCATATGACACCACTGGTATACCAGATGTAATCCTAAAACCTGTGCAGTCAGATTTAGTATGTGGCAAGTAATATTTGGGCCAAATCTCAGACTTATAGACCAACATTTGGTACTGGTTTGGGCTGATTTACATCTATTTTTGTCTATTTTTACAACAATATTTGGGCGAGATAATTCTGATAAGACATGTAATGCTCCAAATATGCCTAAAATATCCTCATTAATTATTAGAATATGGATAAAATTAAATTTGGGCTTAATATTGGCATTATTATGATTTACTTGATATTTTCCACCTGGGGGGTGATGGACCCCCCCCACCCCCCGAAAATTGAAATTCTTAAAGTACCACTCGAGTAGGCCAGGCCTATACAAATTCATTCTCTGATATAAACTGAGTTTCCTGTGAAAATTTCAGCCAGATTGACCAACTTTAAGGGGTGGTTTGGGCTGATCTGGCATTTTACCTATCCCTCGCCAACTACACTCCCTGAACCTGCACTTTGGGCTACATATGTATTTCTGAGGAAACACACTACTGAAATTCATTTCAGTGACGACTCCTGTGTGAATCAATATGGTTTTCAACCTTGAATCTACCTTAATTGAGAATATATCAGCATTTCCTGATACAGCCATCTGTGGCTGTACTGTGGCCTTCCTGGACCATATATGACGCATATGACACCACTGGTATACCAGATGTAATCCTAAAACCTGTGCAGTCAGATTTAGTATGTGGCAAGTAATATTTGGGCCAAATCTCAGACTTATAGACCAACATTTGGTACTGGTTTGGGCTGATTTACATCTATTTTTGTCTATTTTTACAACAATATTTGGGCGAGATAATTCTGATAAGACATGTAATGCTCCAAATATGCCTAAAATATCCTCATTAATTATTAGAATATGGATAAAATTAAATTTGGGCTTAATATTGGCATTATTATGATTTACTTGATATTTTCCACCTGGGGGGTGATGGACCCCCCCCACCCCCCGAAAATTGAAATTCTTAAAGTACCACTCGAGTAGGCCAGGCCTATACAAATTCATTCTCTGATATAAACTGAGTTTCCTGTGAAAATTTCAGCCAGATTGACCAACTTTAAGGGGTGGTTTGGGCTGATCTGGCATTTTACCTATCCCTCGCCAACTACACTCCCTGAACCTGCACTTTGGGCTACATATGTATTTCTGAGGAAACACACTACTGAAATTCATTTCAGTGACGACTCCTGTGTGAATCAATATGGTTTTCAACCTTGAATCTACCTTAATTGAGAATATATCAGCATTTCCTGATACAGCCATCTGTGGCTGTACTGTGGCCTTCCTGGACCATATATGACGCATATGACACCACTGGTATACCAGATGTAATCCTAAAACCTGTGCAGTCAGATTTAGTATGTGGCAAGTAATATTTGGGCCAAATCTCAGACTTATAGACCAACATTTGGTACTGGTTTGGGCTGATTTACATCTATTTTTGTCTATTTTTACAACAATATTTGGGCGAGATAATTCTGATAAGACATGTAATGCTCCAAATATGCCTAAAATATCCTCATTAATTATTAGAATATGGATAAAATTAAATTTGGGCTTAATATTGGCATTATTATGATTTACTTGATATTTTCCACCTGGGGGGTGATGGACCCCCCCCACCCCCCGAAAATTGAAATTCTTAAAGTACCACTCGAGTAGGCCAGGCCTATACAAATTCATTCTCTGATATAAACTGAGTTTCCTGTGAAAATTTCAGCCAGATTGACCAACTTTAAGGGGTGGTTTGGGCTGATCTGGCATTTTACCTATCCCTCGCCAACTACACTCCCTGAACCTGCACTTTGGGCTACATATGTATTTCTGAGGAAACACACTACTGAAATTCATTTCAGTGACGACTCCTGTGTGAATCAATATGGTTTTCAACCTTGAATCTACCTTAATTGAGAATATATCAGCATTTCCTGATACAGCCATCTGTGGCTGTACTGTGGCCTTCCTGGACCATATATGACGCATATGACACCACTGGTATACCAGATGTAATCCTAAAACCTGTGCAGTCAGATTTAGTATGTGGCAAGTAATATTTGGGCCAAATCTCAGACTTATAGACCAACATTTGGTACTGGTTTGGGCTGATTTACATCTATTTTTGTCTATTTTTACAACAATATTTGGGCGAGATAATTCTGATAAGACATGTAATGCTCCAAATATGCCTAAAATATCCTCATTAATTATTAGAATATGGATAAAATTAAATTTGGGCTTAATATTGGCATTATTATGATTTACTTGATATTTTCCACCTGGGGGGTGATGGACCCCCCCCACCCCCCGAAAATTGAAATTCTTAAAGTACCACTCGAGTAGGCCAGGCCTATACAAATTCATTCTCTGATATAAACTGAGTTTCCTGTGAAAATTTCAGCCAGATTGACCAACTTTAAGGGGTGGTTTGGGCTGATCTGGCATTTTACCTATCCCTCGCCAACTACACTCCCTGAACCTGCACTTTGGGCTACATATGTATTTCTGAGGAAACACACTACTGAAATTCATTTCAGTGACGACTCCTGTGTGAATCAATATGGTTTTCAACCTTGAATCTACCTTAATTGAGAATATATCAGCATTTCCTGATACAGCCATCTGTGGCTGTACTGTGGCCTTCCTGGACCATATATGACGCATATGACACCACTGGTATACCAGATGTAATCCTAAAACCTGTGCAGTCAGATTTAGTATGTGGCAAGTAATATTTGGGCCAAATCTCAGACTTATAGACCAACATTTGGTACTGGTTTGGGCTGATTTACATCTATTTTTGTCTATTTTTACAACAATATTTGGGCGAGATAATTCTGATAAGACATGTAATGCTCCAAATATGCCTAAAATATCCTCATTAATTATTAGAATATGGATAAAATTAAATTTGGGCTTAATATTGGCATTATTATGATTTACTTGATATTTTCCACCTGGGGGGTGATGGACCCCCCCCACCCCCCGAAAATTGAAATTCTTAAAGTACCACTCGAGTAGGCCAGGCCTATACAAATTCATTCTCTGATATAAACTGAGTTTCCTGTGAAAATTTCAGCCAGATTGACCAACTTTAAGGGGTGGTTTGGGCTGATCTGGCATTTTACCTATCCCTCGCCAACTACACTCCCTGAACCTGCACTTTGGGCTACATATGTATTTCTGAGGAAACACACTACTGAAATTCATTTCAGTGACGACTCCTGTGTGAATCAATATGGTTTTCAACCTTGAATCTACCTTAATTGAGAATATATCAGCATTTCCTGATACAGCCATCTGTGGCTGTACTGTGGCCTTCCTGGACCATATATGACGCATATGACACCACTGGTATACCAGATGTAATCCTAAAACCTGTGCAGTCAGATTTAGTATGTGGCAAGTAATATTTGGGCCAAATCTCAGACTTATAGACCAACATTTGGTACTGGTTTGGGCTGATTTACATCTATTTTTGTCTATTTTTACAACAATATTTGGGCGAGATAATTCTGATAAGACATGTAATGCTCCAAATATGCCTAAAATATCCTCATTAATTATTAGAATATGGATAAAATTAAATTTGGGCTTAATATTGGCATTATTATGATTTACTTGATATTTTCCACCTGGGGGTGATGGACCCCCCCCACCCCCCGAAAATTGAAATTCTTAAAGTACCACTCGAGTAGGCCAGGCCTATACAAATTCATTCTCTGATATAAACTGAGTTTCCTGTGAAAATTTCAGCCAGATTGACCAACTTTAAGGGGTGGTTTGGGCTGATCTGGCATTTTACCTATCCCTCGCCAACTACACTCCCTGAACCTGCACTTTGGGCTACATATGTATTTCTGAGGAAACACACTACTGAA
>CAXHLB010000189.1:0-55076 GCA_964017235.1 Sabellastarte sp. h YS-2021
CTGCTAGAAAGGTACTTTCTACTCATGCTATGTACTTAAGCAAGGTATCCCTGGACTTGTCTTGACGAGAACAGTATGAAGCTGATGTAATACTCAACCTTGGCACTGAAACCCAAGTGCCAGGACCCAAAAATATGGTTCTCAGTTTTTGTCGTCATCTTTTCAACAGGAATTCCTACTGAAACCAAGTTTTGGTCTGCTGCGACCAAGCCATTGAGTCTGCAGACACAATAATGGTACAAAACTCTTGGCTAGCTGCTGAAGATTCCTCTTGCTGGAACAATGACTGTTTATCCATACTGAACCCAAAAATAGACGTTTCCGAAAAATTAACCTGCAGGTAATCTGCTAGAAAGGTACTTTCTACTCATGCTATGTACTTAAGCAAGGTATCCCTGGACTTGTCTTGACGAGAACAGTATGAAGCTGATGTAATACTCAACCTTGGCACTGAAACCCAAGTGCCAGACCCAAAAATATGGTTCTCAGTTTTTGTCGTCATCTTTTCAACAGGAATTCCCTACTGAAACCAAGTTTTGGTCTGCTGCGACCAAGCCATTGAGTCTGCAGACACAATAATGGTACAAAACTCTTGGCTAGCCTGCTGAAGATTCCCTCTTGCTGGAACAACTGACTGTTTATCCATACTGAACCCAAAAATAGACGTTTCCGAAAAATTAACCCCAAACCCCTAATCCTGCTAGAAAGGTACTTTCTACTCATGCTATGTACTTAAGCAAGGTATCCCTGGACTTGTCTTGACGAGAACAGTATGAAGCTGATGTAATACTCAACCTTGGCACTGAAACCAAGTGCCAGACCCAAAAATATGGTTCTCAGTTTTTGTCGTCATCTTTTCAACAGGAATTCCCTACTGAAACCAAGTTTTGGTCTGCTGCGACCAAGCCATTGAGTCTGCAGACACAATAATGGTACAAAACTCTTGGCTAGCCTGCTGAAGATTCCCTCTTGCTGGAACAACTGACTGTTTATCCATACTGAACCCAAAAATAGACGTTTCCGAAAAATTAACCCCAAACCCCTAATCCTGCTAGAAAGGTACTTTCTACTCATGCTATGTACTTAAGCAAGGTATCCCTGGACTTGTCTTGACGAGAACAGTATGAAGCTGATGTAATACTCAACCTTGGCACTGAAACCCAAGTGCCAGACCCAAAAATATGGTTCTCAGTTTTTGTCGTCATCTTTTCAACAGGAATTCCCTACTGAAACCAAGTTTTGGTCTGCTGCGACCAAGCCATTGAGTCTGCAGACACAATAATGGTACAAAACTCTTGGCTAGCCTGCTGAAGATTCCCTCTTGCTGGAACAACTGACTGTTTATCCATACTGAACCCAAAAATAGACGTTTCCGAAAAATTAACCCCAAACCCCTAATCCTGCTAGAAAGGTACTTTCTACTCATGCTATGTACTTAAGCAAGGTATCCCTGGACTTGTCTTGACGAGAACAGTATGAAGCTGATGTAATACTCAACCTTGGCACTGAAACCCAAGTGCCAGACCCAAAAATATGGTTCTCAGTTTTTGTCGTCATCTTTTCAACAGGAATTCCCTACTGAAACCAAGTTTTGGTCTGCTGCGACCAAGCCATTGAGTCTGCAGACACAATAATGGTACAAAACTCTTGGCTAGCCTGCTGAAGATTCCCTCTTGCTGGAACAACTGACTGTTTATCCATACTGAACCCAAAATAGACGTTTCCGAAAAATTAACCCCAAACCCCTAATCCTGCTAGAAAGGTACTTTCTACTCATGCTATGTACTTAAGCAAGGTATCCCTGGACTTGTCTTGACGAGAACAGTATGAAGCTGATGTAATACTCAACCTTGGCACTGAAACCCAAGTGCCAGACCCAAAAATATGGTTCTCAGTTTTTGTCGTCATCTTTTCAACAGGAATTCCCTACTGAAACCAAGTTTTGGTCTGCTGCGACCAAGCCATTGAGTCTGCAGACACAATAATGGTACAAAACTCTTGGCTAGCCTGCTGAAGATTCCCTCTTGCTGGAACAACTGACTGTTTATCCATACTGAACCCAAAAATAGACGTTTCCGAAAAATTAACCCCAAACCCCTAATCCTGCTAGAAAGGTACTTTCTACTCATGCTATGTACTTAAGCAAGGTATCCCTGGACTTGTCTTGACGAGAACAGTATGAAGCTGATGTAATACTCAACCTTGGCACTGAAACCCAAGTGCCAGACCCAAAAATATGGTTCTCAGTTTTTGTCGTCATCTTTTCAACAGGAATTCCCTACTGAAACCAAGTTTTGGTCTGCTGCGACCAAGCCATTGAGTCTGCAGACACAATAATGGTACAAAACTCTTGGCTAGCCTGCTGAAGATTCCCTCTTGCTGGAACAACTGACTGTTTATCCATACTGAACCCAAAAATAGACGTTTCCGAAAAATTAACCCCAAACCCCTAATCCTGCTAGAAAGGTACTTTCTACTCATGCTATGTACTTAAGCAAGGTATCCCTGGACTTGTCTTGACGAGAACAGTATGAAGCTGATGTAATACTCAACCTTGGCACTGAAACCCAAGTGCCAGACCCAAAAATATGGTTCTCAGTTTTTGTCGTCATCTTTTCAACAGGAATTCCCTACTGAAACCAAGTTTTGGTCTGCTGCGACCAAGCCATTGAGTCTGCAGACACAATAATGGTACAAAACTCTTGGCTAGCCTGCTGAAGATTCCCTCTTGCTGGAACAACTGACTGTTTATCCATACTGAACCCAAAAATAGACGTTTCCGAAAAATTAACCCCAAACCCCTAATCCTGCTAGAAAGGTACTTTCTACTCATGCTATGTACTTAAGCAAGGTATCCCTGGACTTGTCTTGACGAGAACAGTATGAAGCTGATGTAATACTCAACCTTGGCACTGAAACCCAAGTGCCAGACCCAAAAATATGGTTCTCAGTTTTTGTCGTCATCTTTTCAACAGGAATTCCCTACTGAAACCAAGTTTTGGTCTGCTGCGACCAAGCCATTGAGTCTGCAGACACAATAATGGTACAAAACTCTTGGCTAGCCTGCTGAAGATTCCCTCTTGCTGGAACAACTGACTGTTTATCCATACTGAACCCAAAAATAGACGTTTCCGAAAAATTAACCCCAAACCCCTAATCCTGCTAGAAAGGTACTTTCTACTCATGCTATGTACTTAAGCAAGGTATCCCTGGACTTGTCTTGACGAGAACAGTATGAAGCTGATGTAATACTCAACCTTGGCACTGAAACCCAAGTGCCAGACCCAAAAATATGGTTCTCAGTTTTTGTCGTCATCTTTTCAACAGGAATTCCCTACTGAAACCAAGTTTTGGTCTGCTGCGACCAAGCCATTGAGTCTGCAGACACAATAATGGTACAAAACTCTTGGCTAGCCTGCTGAAGATTCCCTCTTGCTGGAACAACTGACTGTTTATCCATACTGAACCCAAAAATAGACGTTTCCGAAAAATTAACCCCAAACCCCTAATCCTGCTAGAAAGGTACTTTCTACTCATGCTATGTACTTAAGCAAGGTATTCCCTGGACTTGTCTTGACGAGAACAGTATGAAGCTGATGTAATACTCAACCTTGGCACTGAAACCCAAGTGCCAGACCCAAAAATATGGTTCTCAGTTTTTGTCGTCATCTTTTCAACAGGAATTCCCTACTGAAACCAAGTTTTGGTCTGCTGCGACCAAGCCATTGAGTCTGCAGACACAATAATGGTACAAAACTCTTGGCTAGCCTGCTGAAGATTCCCTCTTGCTGGAACAACTGACTGTTTATCCATACTGAACCCAAAAATAGACGTTTCCGAAAAATTAACCCCAAACCCTAATCCTGCTAGAAAGGTACTTTCTACTCATGCTATGTACTTAAGCAAGGTATCCCTGGACTTGTCTTGACGAGAACAGTATGAAGCTGATGTAATACTCAACCTTGGCACTGAAACCCAAGTGCCAGACCCAAAAATATGGTTCTCAGTTTTTGTCGTCATCTTTTCAACAGGAATTCCCTACTGAAACCAAGTTTTGGTCTGCTGCGACCAAGCCATTGAGTCTGCAGACACAATAATGGTACAAAACTCTTGGCTAGCCTGCTGAAGATTCCCTCTTGCTGGAACAACTGACTGTTTATCCATACTGAACCCAAAAATAGACGTTTCCGAAAAATTAACCCCAAACCCCTAATCCTGCTAGAAAGGTACTTTCTACTCATGCTATGTACTTAAGCAAGGTATCCCTGGACTTGTCTTGACGAGAACAGTATGAAGCTGATGTAATACTCAACCTTGGCACTGAAACCCAAGTGCCAGACCCAAAAATATGGTTCTCAGTTTTTGTCGTCATCTTTTCAACAGGAATTCCCTACTGAAACCAAGTTTTGGTCTGCTGCGACCAAGCCATTGAGTCTGCAGACACAATAATGGTACAAAACTCTTGGCTAGCCTGCTGAAGATTCCCTCTTGCTGGAACAACTGACTGTTTATCCATACTGAACCCAAAAATAGACGTTTCCGAAAAATTAACCCCAAACCCCTAATCCTGCTAGAAAGGTACTTTCTACTCATGCTATGTACTTAAGCAAGGTATCCCTGGACTTGTCTTGACGAGAACAGTATGAAGCTGATGTAATACTCAACCTTGGCACTGAAACCCAAGTGCCAGACCCAAAAATATGGTTCTCAGTTTTTGTCGTCATCTTTTCAACAGGAATTCCCTACTGAAACCAAGTTTTGGTCTGCTGCGACCAAGCCATTGAGTCTGCAGACACAATAATGGTACAAAACTCTTGGCTAGCCTGCTGAAGATTCCCTCTTGCTGGAACAACTGACTGTTTATCCATACTGAACCCAAAAATAGACGTTTCCGAAAAATTAACCCCAAACCCCTAATCCTGCTAGAAAGGTACTTTCTACTCATGCTATGTACTTAAGCAAGGTATCCCTGGACTTGTCTTGACGAGAACAGTATGAAGCTGATGTAATACTCAACCTTGGCACTGAAACCCAAGTGCCAGACCCAAAAATATGGTTCTCAGTTTTTGTCGTCATCTTTTCAACAGGAATTCCCTACTGAAACCAAGTTTTGGTCTGCTGCGACCAAGCCATTGAGTCTGCAGACACAATAATGGTACAAAACTCTTGGCTAGCCTGCTGAAGATTCCCTCTTGCTGGAACAACTGACTGTTTATCCATACTGAACCCAAAAATAGACGTTTCCGAAAAATTAACCCCAAACCCCTAATCCTGCTAGAAAGGTACTTTCTACTCATGCTATGTACTTAAGCAAGGTATCCCTGGACTTGTCTTGACGAGAACAGTATGAAGCTGATGTAATACTCAACCTTGGCACTGAAACCCAAGTGCCAGACCCAAAAATATGGTTCTCAGTTTTTGTCGTCATCTTTTCAACAGGAATTCCCTACTGAAACCAAGTTTTGGTCTGCTGCGACCAAGCCATTGAGTCTGCAGACACAATAATGGTACAAAACTCTTGGCTAGCCTGCTGAAGATTCCCTCTTGCTGGAACAACTGACTGTTTATCCATACTGAACCCAAAAATAGACGTTTCCGAAAAATTAACCCCAAACCCCTAATCCTGCTAGAAAGGTACTTTCTACTCATGCTATGTACTTAAGCAAGGTATCCCTGGACTTGTCTTGACGAGAACAGTATGAAGCTGATGTAATACTCAACCTTGGCACTGAAACCCAAGTGCCAGACCCAAAAATATGGTTCTCAGTTTTTGTCGTCATCTTTTCAACAGGAATTCCCTACTGAAACCAAGTTTTGGTCTGCTGCGACCAAGCCATTGAGTCTGCAGACACAATAATGGTACAAAACTCTTGGCTAGCCTGCTGAAGATTCCCTCTTGCTGGAACAACTGACTGTTTATCCATACTGAACCCAAAAATAGACGTTTCCGAAAAATTAACCCCAAACCCCTAATCCTGCTAGAAAGGTACTTTCTACTCATGCTATGTACTTAAGCAAGGTATCCCTGGACTTGTCTTGACGAGAACAGTATGAAGCTGATGTAATACTCAACCTTGGCACTGAAACCCAAGTGCCAGACCCAAAAATATGGTTCTCAGTTTTTGTCGTCATCTTTTCAACAGGAATTCCCTACTGAAACCAAGTTTTGGTCTGCTGCGACCAAGCCATTGAGTCTGCAGACACAATAATGGTACAAAACTCTTGGCTAGCCTGCTGAAGATTCCCTCTTGCTGGAACAACTGACTGTTTATCCATACTGAACCCAAAAATAGACGTTTCCGAAAAATTAACCCCAAACCCCTAATCCTGCTAGAAAGGTACTTTCTACTCATGCTATGTACTTAAGCAAGGTATCCCTGGACTTGTCTTGACGAGAACAGTATGAAGCTGATGTAATACTCAACCTTGGCACTGAAACCCAAGTGCCAGACCCAAAAATATGGTTCTCAGTTTTTGTCGTCATCTTTTCAACAGGAATTCCCTACTGAAACCAAGTTTTGGTCTGCTGCGACCAAGCCATTGAGTCTGCAGACACAATAATGGTACAAAACTCTTGGCTAGCCTGCTGAAGATTCCCTCTTGCTGGAACAACTGACTGTTTATCCATACTGAACCCAAAAATAGACGTTTCCGAAAAATTAACCCCAAACCCCTAATCCTGCTAGAAAGGTACTTTCTACTCATGCTATGTACTTAAGCAAGGTATCCCTGGACTTGTCTTGACGAGAACAGTATGAAGCTGATGTAATACTCAACCTTGGCACTGAAACCCAAGTGCCAGACCCAAAAATATGGTTCTCAGTTTTTGTCGTCATCTTTTCAACAGGAATTCCCTACTGAAACCAAGTTTTGGTCTGCTGCGACCAAGCCATTGAGTCTGCAGACACAATAATGGTACAAAACTCTTGGCTAGCCTGCTGAAGATTCCCTCTTGCTGGAACAACTGACTGTTTATCCATACTGAACCCAAAAATAGACGTTTCCGAAAAATTAACCCCAAACCCCTAATCCTGCTAGAAAGGTACTTTCTACTCATGCTATGTACTTAAGCAAGGTATCCCTGGACTTGTCTTGACGAGAACAGTATGAAGCTGATGTAATACTCAACCTTGGCACTGAAACCCAAGTGCCAGACCCAAAAATATGGTTCTCAGTTTTTGTCGTCATCTTTTCAACAGGAATTCCCTACTGAAACCAAGTTTTGGTCTGCTGCGACCAAGCCATTGAGTCTGCAGACACAATAATGGTACAAAACTCTTGGCTAGCCTGCTGAAGATTCCCTCTTGCTGGAACAACTGACTGTTTATCCATACTGAACCCAAAAATAGACGTTTCCGAAAAATTAACCCCAAACCCCTAATCCTGCTAGAAAGGTACTTTCTACTCATGCTATGTACTTAAGCAAGGTATCCCTGGACTTGTCTTGACGAGAACAGTATGAAGCTGATGTAATACTCAACCTTGGCACTGAAACCCAAGTGCCAGACCCAAAAATATGGTTCTCAGTTTTTGTCGTCATCTTTTCAACAGGAATTCCCTACTGAAACCAAGTTTTGGTCTGCTGCGACCAAGCCATTGAGTCTGCAGACACAATAATGGTACAAAACTCTTGGCTAGCCTGCTGAAGATTCCCTCTTGCTGGAACAACTGACTGTTTATCCATACTGAACCCAAAAATAGACGTTTCCGAAAAATTAACCCCAAACCCCTAATCCTGCTAGAAAGGTACTTTCTACTCATGCTATGTACTTAAGCAAGGTATCCCTGGACTTGTCTTGACGAGAACAGTATGAAGCTGATGTAATACTCAACCTTGGCACTGAAACCCAAGTGCCAGACCCAAAAATATGGTTCTCAGTTTTTGTCGTCATCTTTTCAACAGGAATTCCCTACTGAAACCAAGTTTTGGTCTGCTGCGACCAAGCCATTGAGTCTGCAGACACAATAATGGTACAAAACTCTTGGCTAGCCTGCTGAAGATTCCCTCTTGCTGGAACAACTGACTGTTTATCCATACTGAACCCAAAAATAGACGTTTCCGAAAAATTAACCCCAAACCCCTAATCCTGCTAGAAAGGTACTTTCTACTCATGCTATGTACTTAAGCAAGGTATCCCTGGACTTGTCTTGACGAGAACAGTATGAAGCTGATGTAATACTCAACCTTGGCACTGAAACCCAAGTGCCAGACCCAAAAATATGGTTCTCAGTTTTTGTCGTCATCTTTTCAACAGGAATTCCCTACTGAAACCAAGTTTTGGTCTGCTGCGACCAAGCCATTGAGTCTGCAGACACAATAATGGTACAAAACTCTTGGCTAGCCTGCTGAAGATTCCCTCTTGCTGGAACAACTGACTGTTTATCCATACTGAACCCAAAAATAGACGTTTCCGAAAAATTAACCCCAAACCCCTAATCCTGCTAGAAAGGTACTTTCTACTCATGCTATGTACTTAAGCAAGGTATCCCTGGACTTGTCTTGACGAGAACAGTATGAAGCTGATGTAATACTCAACCTTGGCACTGAAACCCAAGTGCCAGACCCAAAAATATGGTTCTCAGTTTTTGTCGTCATCTTTTCAACAGGAATTCCCTACTGAAACCAAGTTTTGGTCTGCTGCGACCAAGCCATTGAGTCTGCAGACACAATAATGGTACAAAACTCTTGGCTAGCCTGCTGAAGATTCCCTCTTGCTGGAACAACTGACTGTTTATCCATACTGAACCCAAAAATAGACGTTTCCGAAAAATTAACCCCAAACCCCTAATCCTGCTAGAAAGGTACTTTCTACTCATGCTATGTACTTAAGCAAGGTATCCCTGGACTTGTCTTGACGAGAACAGTATGAAGCTGATGTAATACTCAACCTTGGCACTGAAACCCAAGTGCCAGACCCAAAAATATGGTTCTCAGTTTTTGTCGTCATCTTTTCAACAGGAATTCCCTACTGAAACCAAGTTTTGGTCTGCTGCGACCAAGCCATTGAGTCTGCAGACACAATAATGGTACAAAACTCTTGGCTAGCCTGCTGAAGATTCCCTCTTGCTGGAACAACTGACTGTTTATCCATACTGAACCCAAAAATAGACGTTTCCGAAAAATTAACCCCAAACCCCTAATCCTGCTAGAAAGGTACTTTCTACTCATGCTATGTACTTAAGCAAGGTATCCCTGGACTTGTCTTGACGAGAACAGTATGAAGCTGATGTAATACTCAACCTTGGCACTGAAACCCAAGTGCCAGACCCAAAAATATGGTTCTCAGTTTTTGTCGTCATCTTTTCAACAGGAATTCCCTACTGAAACCAAGTTTTGGTCTGCTGCGACCAAGCCATTGAGTCTGCAGACACAATAATGGTACAAAACTCTTGGCTAGCCTGCTGAAGATTCCCTCTTGCTGGAACAACTGACTGTTTATCCATACTGAACCCAAAAATAGACGTTTCCGAAAAATTAACCCCAAACCCCTAATCCTGCTAGAAAGGTACTTTCTACTCATGCTATGTACTTAAGCAAGGTATCCCTGGACTTGTCTTGACGAGAACAGTATGAAGCTGATGTAATACTCAACCTTGGCACTGAAACCCAAGTGCCAGACCCAAAAATATGGTTCTCAGTTTTTGTCGTCATCTTTTCAACAGGAATTCCCTACTGAAACCAAGTTTTGGTCTGCTGCGACCAAGCCATTGAGTCTGCAGACACAATAATGGTACAAAACTCTTGGCTAGCCTGCTGAAGATTCCCTCTTGCTGGAACAACTGACTGTTTATCCATACTGAACCCAAAAATAGACGTTTCCGAAAAATTAACCCCAAACCCCTAATCCTGCTAGAAAGGTACTTTCTACTCATGCTATGTACTTAAGCAAGGTATCCCTGGACTTGTCTTGACGAGAACAGTATGAAGCTGATGTAATACTCAACCTTGGCACTGAAACCCAAGTGCCAGACCCAAAAATATGGTTCTCAGTTTTTGTCGTCATCTTTTCAACAGGAATTCCCTACTGAAACCAAGTTTTGGTCTGCTGCGACCAAGCCATTGAGTCTGCAGACACAATAATGGTACAAAACTCTTGGCTAGCCTGCTGAAGATTCCCTCTTGCTGGAACAACTGACTGTTTATCCATACTGAACCCAAAAATAGACGTTTCCGAAAAATTAACCCCAAACCCCTAATCCTGCTAGAAAGGTACTTTCTACTCATGCTATGTACTTAAGCAAGGTATCCCTGGACTTGTCTTGACGAGAACAGTATGAAGCTGATGTAATACTCAACCTTGGCACTGAAACCCAAGTGCCAGACCCAAAAATATGGTTCTCAGTTTTTGTCGTCATCTTTTCAACAGGAATTCCCTACTGAAACCAAGTTTTGGTCTGCTGCGACCAAGCCATTGAGTCTGCAGACACAATAATGGTACAAAACTCTTGGCTAGCCTGCTGAAGATTCCCTCTTGCTGGAACAACTGACTGTTTATCCATACTGAACCCAAAAATAGACGTTTCCGAAAAATTAACCCCAAACCCCTAATCCTGCTAGAAAGGTACTTTCTACTCATGCTATGTACTTAAGCAAGGTATCCCTGGACTTGTCTTGACGAGAACAGTATGAAGCTGATGTAATACTCAACCTTGGCACTGAAACCCAAGTGCCAGACCCAAAAATATGGTTCTCAGTTTTTGTCGTCATCTTTTCAACAGGAATTCCCTACTGAAACCAAGTTTTGGTCTGCTGCGACCAAGCCATTGAGTCTGCAGACACAATAATGGTACAAAACTCTTGGCTAGCCTGCTGAAGATTCCCTCTTGCTGGAACAACTGACTGTTTATCCATACTGAACCCAAAAATAGACGTTTCCGAAAAATTAACCCCAAACCCCTAATCCTGCTAGAAAGGTACTTTCTACTCATGCTATGTACTTAAGCAAGGTATCCCTGGACTTGTCTTGACGAGAACAGTATGAAGCTGATGTAATACTCAACCTTGGCACTGAAACCCAAGTGCCAGACCCAAAAATATGGTTCTCAGTTTTTGTCGTCATCTTTTCAACAGGAATTCCCTACTGAAACCAAGTTTTGGTCTGCTGCGACCAAGCCATTGAGTCTGCAGACACAATAATGGTACAAAACTCTTGGCTAGCCTGCTGAAGATTCCCTCTTGCTGGAACAACTGACTGTTTATCCATACTGAACCCAAAAATAGACGTTTCCGAAAAATTAACCCCAAACCCCTAATCCTGCTAGAAAGGTACTTTCTACTCATGCTATGTACTTAAGCAAGGTATCCCTGGACTTGTCTTGACGAGAACAGTATGAAGCTGATGTAATACTCAACCTTGGCACTGAAACCCAAGTGCCAGACCCAAAAATATGGTTCTCAGTTTTTGTCGTCATCTTTTCAACAGGAATTCCCTACTGAAACCAAGTTTTGGTCTGCTGCGACCAAGCCATTGAGTCTGCAGACACAATAATGGTACAAAACTCTTGGCTAGCCTGCTGAAGATTCCCTCTTGCTGGAACAACTGACTGTTTATCCATACTGAACCCAAAAATAGACGTTTCCGAAAAATTAACCCCAAACCCCTAATCCTGCTAGAAAGGTACTTTCTACTCATGCTATGTACTTAAGCAAGGTATCCCTGGACTTGTCTTGACGAGAACAGTATGAAGCTGATGTAATACTCAACCTTGGCACTGAAACCCAAGTGCCAGACCCAAAAATATGGTTCTCAGTTTTTGTCGTCATCTTTTCAACAGGAATTCCCTACTGAAACCAAGTTTTGGTCTGCTGCGACCAAGCCATTGAGTCTGCAGACACAATAATGGTACAAAACTCTTGGCTAGCCTGCTGAAGATTCCCTCTTGCTGGAACAACTGACTGTTTATCCATACTGAACCCAAAAATAGACGTTTCCGAAAAATTAACCCCAAACCCCTAATCCTGCTAGAAAGGTACTTTCTACTCATGCTATGTACTTAAGCAAGGTATCCCTGGACTTGTCTTGACGAGAACAGTATGAAGCTGATGTAATACTCAACCTTGGCACTGAAACCCAAGTGCCAGACCCAAAAATATGGTTCTCAGTTTTTGTCGTCATCTTTTCAACAGGAATTCCCTACTGAAACCAAGTTTTGGTCTGCTGCGACCAAGCCATTGAGTCTGCAGACACAATAATGGTACAAAACTCTTGGCTAGCCTGCTGAAGATTCCCTCTTGCTGGAACAACTGACTGTTTATCCATACTGAACCCAAAAATAGACGTTTCCGAAAAATTAACCCCAAACCCCTAATCCTGCTAGAAAGGTACTTTCTACTCATGCTATGTACTTAAGCAAGGTATCCCTGGACTTGTCTTGACGAGAACAGTATGAAGCTGATGTAATACTCAACCTTGGCACTGAAACCCAAGTGCCAGACCCAAAAATATGGTTCTCAGTTTTTGTCGTCATCTTTTCAACAGGAATTCCCTACTGAAACCAAGTTTTGGTCTGCTGCGACCAAGCCATTGAGTCTGCAGACACAATAATGGTACAAAACTCTTGGCTAGCCTGCTGAAGATTCCCTCTTGCTGGAACAACTGACTGTTTATCCATACTGAACCCAAAAATAGACGTTTCCGAAAAATTAACCCCAAACCCCTAATCCTGCTAGAAAGGTACTTTCTACTCATGCTATGTACTTAAGCAAGGTATCCCTGGACTTGTCTTGACGAGAACAGTATGAAGCTGATGTAATACTCAACCTTGGCACTGAAACCCAAGTGCCAGACCCAAAAATATGGTTCTCAGTTTTTGTCGTCATCTTTTCAACAGGAATTCCCTACTGAAACCAAGTTTTGGTCTGCTGCGACCAAGCCATTGAGTCTGCAGACACAATAATGGTACAAAACTCTTGGCTAGCCTGCTGAAGATTCCCTCTTGCTGGAACAACTGACTGTTTATCCATACTGAACCCAAAAATAGACGTTTCCGAAAAATTAACCCCAAACCCCTAATCCTGCTAGAAAGGTACTTTCTACTCATGCTATGTACTTAAGCAAGGTATCCCTGGACTTGTCTTGACGAGAACAGTATGAAGCTGATGTAATACTCAACCTTGGCACTGAAACCCAAGTGCCAGACCCAAAAATATGGTTCTCAGTTTTTGTCGTCATCTTTTCAACAGGAATTCCCTACTGAAACCAAGTTTTGGTCTGCTGCGACCAAGCCATTGAGTCTGCAGACACAATAATGGTACAAAACTCTTGGCTAGCCTGCTGAAGATTCCCTCTTGCTGGAACAACTGACTGTTTATCCATACTGAACCCAAAAATAGACGTTTCCGAAAAATTAACCCCAAACCCCTAATCCTGCTAGAAAGGTACTTTCTACTCATGCTATGTACTTAAGCAAGGTATCCCTGGACTTGTCTTGACGAGAACAGTATGAAGCTGATGTAATACTCAACCTTGGCACTGAAACCCAAGTGCCAGACCCAAAAATATGGTTCTCAGTTTTTGTCGTCATCTTTTCAACAGGAATTCCCTACTGAAACCAAGTTTTGGTCTGCTGCGACCAAGCCATTGAGTCTGCAGACACAATAATGGTACAAAACTCTTGGCTAGCCTGCTGAAGATTCCCTCTTGCTGGAACAACTGACTGTTTATCCATACTGAACCCAAAAATAGACGTTTCCGAAAAATTAACCCCAAACCCCTAATCCTGCTAGAAAGGTACTTTCTACTCATGCTATGTACTTAAGCAAGGTATCCCTGGACTTGTCTTGACGAGAACAGTATGAAGCTGATGTAATACTCAACCTTGGCACTGAAACCCAAGTGCCAGACCCAAAAATATGGTTCTCAGTTTTTGTCGTCATCTTTTCAACAGGAATTCCCTACTGAAACCAAGTTTTGGTCTGCTGCGACCAAGCCATTGAGTCTGCAGACACAATAATGGTACAAAACTCTTGGCTAGCCTGCTGAAGATTCCCTCTTGCTGGAACAACTGACTGTTTATCCATACTGAACCCAAAAATAGACGTTTCCGAAAAATTAACCCCAAACCCCTAATCCTGCTAGAAAGGTACTTTCTACTCATGCTATGTACTTAAGCAAGGTATCCCTGGACTTGTCTTGACGAGAACAGTATGAAGCTGATGTAATACTCAACCTTGGCACTGAAACCCAAGTGCCAGACCCAAAAATATGGTTCTCAGTTTTTGTCGTCATCTTTTCAACAGGAATTCCCTACTGAAACCAAGTTTTGGTCTGCTGCGACCAAGCCATTGAGTCTGCAGACACAATAATGGTACAAAACTCTTGGCTAGCCTGCTGAAGATTCCCTCTTGCTGGAACAACTGACTGTTTATCCATACTGAACCCAAAAATAGACGTTTCCGAAAAATTAACCCCAAACCCCTAATCCTGCTAGAAAGGTACTTTCTACTCATGCTATGTACTTAAGCAAGGTATCCCTGGACTTGTCTTGACGAGAACAGTATGAAGCTGATGTAATACTCAACCTTGGCACTGAAACCCAAGTGCCAGACCCAAAAATATGGTTTTACTCTGTAACCATTCACTTTTCCCCATTGTGACCTTTATTTTTACAAAAAATTATTTGTCTATTGCTTCAGTTATGAATAAACTTGTCAATGATAGAGACTTGTTTTATATTTTACAATTTTACAATTTTCTGAAAGCTCAAATCTTAAAACTCAGTATATAACTTTATTATATTACTATTTTCACATGATTCTTTTTTGCACTCATAAGGTTTATTGCAGGTGTTTGGCCTTGATGGATGTATTTCCTGTCCATGTTCTTTTGCTATATGTGTTATTGCAATTAACACAATTAGAAACCTCTACATACAATTAGAATCTCCAATAAGTAAGCAAAAATACAATTATAGCCCCTGATCCCCAAATAAAGATAAGTCAGGTTGGCTGAAAGACAATTTAAGCTGAATAACCTAATGCTACACAAGAACTTGTAGTGCCATCAGTACTTTGAAAGGGCAACCTGAGAATTTTACGGCATATTAAAAAACTAAAGCCACATTAGAACATGCCTTTTAATAATAATTTTTGTTGATTTAATATTCAGCACATGTTAACCCTTTTGCTACCATGTATTTTGACTAGCAGTCAACATCAATGTGTATTATAAGACACCATGTCTGTCAACCAAGTTTTGATGGCAATAATAATGATTTCTTCTTTCCCTTCAGTATACTGTTTTACGTTTTCTTTGGTGTATCAGTGTTAAATTGATCTTTTAAGTATCTAATTTGGAAGTTATGCTATATTTTTTTTTTAAAAAATCACGATTTTCATCAATTTTAATTGGTTTCTGTGTATATTGCTGTATTTATCGCACATAGCTGCATTTGTTTACTTGTGGTTATATTCAGTTGGGAGATTTCCTGGAATTTACTGATTCGACATTTTATCAATTCTTAATAAAATATACTGCAAAATACCACAAATGAAGTGTTTTAGATAGTGAGTTAATATTTTACTTTATTTTACTTTATATGATGTCATATGGCTACAGTCCCAAGGAATAATGATGATTCAGTAACGAAAAGGTTAAAAATATTTTTTTCCGGAACATATTCAACCTGTACTGTATATTGTATTGAATTAGTCATTGAATTTTCAATAGGAAAAAAACTACTGAAAAAGGAAAGCCATAAAGAGTAAAGAGCCTGTTGTTAGTGTTAACTTCATCATATGACATCTACTTTTATGTGTGTAGTGTCGGTCTGAAATAGAGATTTTTATTATTCCCTGACGCTAGTTTCTAATGTCTGGTAAGAATGCTCACTTGGATAAAGTTTACAAGTTGGTGTTCCTAAAGGGTCAGATTTTAAATTGTAAAAATTGACAGTGAGGGCTGGTACTTCCCTTTCTCTTTAGAATTAATCTGTTGCACATCACATAGAGATGTGGAAAGTTGGAAACAAGTTATTATTTCAGATTGTAATTATGTACTGCATACAAAGGCATGTTAATACTGATAGAGCTTTGTAATTCCATCTAAAGACAGATTCTAGGTGCATAATACAGAAAAGCAGAAAGAAGACATAGCAGGAGTCATAACTAGAGAAATGCTAGGAAATAGCCAGAAATTTGGACAGGTATGATTTTGCAAAGAGAAAGGTTTTTAACTTCATATCACCCAGCAAATCATACCAAATCTTAGGAGCATCTTATGTAATCATGATTATTAGACATATACTGATGAGACAAAGTGGGCAAAGTGTGGGACCTCAAACATCACACCACCAGCTTAAGTTCTGCCTGTTTAGTGCACACCATGTCTAGGATTGGCCACATGGTTAAAATGTTTAAGATAATCACTTAGTAGTAACTTGTGCAACAGTAAGGGAATGTTGCACACAGAGCAATGTTCACTAAGAATCTCATGAATTCTTATACCGACTTCCTGGTAGTGGTAACAATTCTAGCAAGACTGTTCTGGATGCATGACAGCTTGTAAAGATCAAGAGTAGAGAGATTCCTAAACAAAGAACTTTAATAATCAAGTTGACTAGAAACCAAAGCATTTGCGGCCATAAAAGAAGTAGAATTATGAAGCATTTAAAAAGCACCAAATTGGTGAAGACATCCTCTTAGGTGTTGATATCTGAGAGCAGATAGTCCAATTTCCTGAAAAAATTCCATGTCCATGTCAGCATCTGTTAGGGCAGAAGGAAAATGGTCGTAGGTAGGGCAACCTGAAAAGGTAGGTCATCAAAGGCTGTCTGAATCCATCAATATTCTCCTGAGTTCTGTTTACCTGAGGCTACTGCTAATTCTACTCATCACCATGCTTTTGTTTGGTCTGGTTAAGGAAACTGAGAAATGGTTGCCCTGTGTAAAGTCACTATGCTTAAATGTAGAGGACATGTATGGGGGGTCAGCTTAAAGTTACTGCCTTTAAGTAATAAGGTTGTATTTCGACAGTGTACAGTACTGAATCTGGAGTCAGTGTAATCTGTGTAAGAAAGGTGTCACATGACTAAAGTTGTTAAGTTTGAACACAATGCAACATGATTGGTTTGAATTCTTTGAAGTGTACAAATATTTTTTTTCTGTGTGATTGCATTTTCAGAATCAAGGATAACACTAAGATTGTTTAGTGATTTGGCTGGTTTGAGGATATTACCAAGGAAGACTAACAGGCAATTTCTAGCTTGGTCACTGCCAATCAAAATAAATTCAGTTTTGTCAGGATTTAATTTGAGATTCTTATTGAAGGAAATTCACCATTTGAGTGATGTTTCAATTAAAAAGCCTTGAGTGAAGGTCTAAATAAATTTGCATATCATCTGCATATATGGTGTGTGATATTGAATTTACATTTGATTATGCTAAGAGGAGTTGTGTAGAGGAAGAGGAGTAGACCCAAAACTGAACATTGAGGAACCCCATGGTTGATTTGAAAAGCGTCTGAGAAATGTCTATCCATTTTGGTCTTCTGTTTCCTTTAATTAAATATAACTTGACCCATTTGAGTACAACCCAATCAATGTCATATCAGGTTAAATGCAATCAAAAGGATAGAATGATCTCATTGGAAATGATGAAGAAGTCTTTGAGTAGTAGTCCAACAGCTGTACCTGTGTCCATCTAGAAGGCATTGCCATGGAGTGCTTTAAGCAGTTCCATTTCGCAGGATTTTACGACTGGTAATGGAGTCCACTGATTGCAGTAAACTAGCATATACAGCGGGTCATGTTTCCACCATAACTAAGCCAAATATTAAAATATTATGCTGCAATCTGGACCAAACACTGAGTGAATTACACCAATAAAGGTAGAAAAGCTTTGAGACGTACAGAGGAGTTAAACCAGTGTCACATTGCTCTGTAACCTGCAATGGAGGGGTCTGGCTGCAATAAACCCATGTAGGTAGTGAGCCATTTTGGCAGCCTGGCCAAGCCAAATATTGGGCTATAATGCTGCAACTTGGGCCAATTATTGAGGGAGTGGCACTAATAAATATAGAACAGCTTTGAGACTTACATCTGTGAAGAAAACTCTTGTCGCAGGATTTTACGACTGGTAATGGGGTCCACTGGTTGCACTAAACTAGCATATACAGCGGGTCATGTTTCCACCATAACTAAGCCAAATATTAAAATAATATGGTGCAATTTTGACCAAACACTGAGTGAATTACACCAATAAAGGTGGAACAGCTTTGAGACGTACAGAGGAGTTAAACCCATGTCACATTGCTCTGTAACCTGCAATGGAGGGGTCTGGCTTCAATAAACCCATGTAGGTAGTGCGCCAGTTTGGCGGCCTGGCAA
The DNA here is from genome assembly GCA_964017235.1 of Sabellastarte sp. h YS-2021. Taxonomy (NCBI): domain Eukaryota; kingdom Metazoa; phylum Annelida; class Polychaeta; order Sabellida; family Sabellidae; genus Sabellastarte; species Sabellastarte sp. h YS-2021. Next base: position 18,325 of record CAXHLB010000189.1, read on the forward strand.
AGCCAAATATTGGGCTATAATGCTGCAACTTGGCCCAATTATTGAGGGAGTGGCACTAATAAATATAGAACAGCTTTGACACTTACATCTGTGAAGGAAACTCTTGTCGCAGGATTTTACGACTGGTAATGGGGTACACTGGTTGCAGTGAACTAGTATATACAGCGGGTCATATTTCCACCATAGCTAAGCCAAATATCAAAATATTATGCTGCAATTTGGACCAAACACTGAGTGAATTACACCAATAAAGGTGGAACAGCTTTGAGACGTACAGAGGAGTTAAACCCATGTCACATTGCTCTGTAACCTGCAATGGAGGGGTCTGGCTTCAATAAACCCATGTAGGTAGTGCGCCAGTTTGGCGGCCTGGCAAAGCCAAATATTGGGCTATAATGCTGCAACTTGGCCCAATTATTGAGGGAGTGGCACTAATAAATATAGAACAGCTTTGACACTTACATCTGTGAAGGAAACTCTTGTCGCAGGATTTTACGGCTGGTAATGGGGTACACTGGTTGCAGTGAACTAGTATATACAGCGGGTCATATTTCCACCATAGCTAAGCCAAATATCAAAATATTATGCTGCAATTTGGACCAAACACTGAGTGAATTACACCAATAAAGGTGGAACAGCTTTGAGACGTACAGAGGAGTTAAACCCATGTCACATTGCTCTGTAACCTGCAATGGAGGGGTCTGGCTTCAATAAAACCATGTAGGTAGTGCGCCAGTTTGGCGGCCTGGCAAAGCCAAATATTGGGCTATAATGCTGCAACTTGGCCCAATTATTGAGGGAGTGGCACTAATAAATATAGAACAGCTTTGACACTTACATCTGTGAAGGAAACTCTTGTCGCAGGATTTTACGACTGGTAATGGGGTACACTGGTTGCAGTGAACTAGTATATACAGCGGGTCATATTTCCACCATAACTAAGCCAAATATCAAAATATTATGCTGCAATTTGGACCAAACACTGAGTGAATTACACCAATAAAGGTGGAACAGCTTTGAGACGTACAGAGGAGTTAAACCCATGTCACATTGCTCTGTAACCTGCAATGGAGGGGTCTGGCTTCAATAAACCCATGTAGGTAGTGCGCCAGTTTGGCGGCCTGGCAAAGCCAAATATTGGGCTATAATGCTGCAACTTGGCCCAATTATTGAGGGAGTGGCACTAATAAATATAGAACAGCTTTGACACTTACATCTGTGAAGGAAACTCTTGTCGCAGGATTTTACGGCTGGTAATGGGGTACACTGGTTGCAGTGAACTAGTATATACAGCGGGTCATATTTCCACCATAGCTAAGCCAAATATCAAAATATTATGCTGCAATTTGGACCAAACACTGAGTGAATTACACCAATAAAGGTGGAACAGCTTTGAGACGTACAGAGGAGTTAAACCCATGTCACATTGCTCTGTAACCTGCAATGGAGGGGTCTGGCTTCAATAAACCCATGTAGGTAGTGCGCCAGTTTGGCGGCCTGGCAAAGCCAAATATTGGGCTATAATGCTGCAACTTGGCCCAATTATTGAGGGAGTGGCACTAATAAATATAGAACAGCTTTGACACTTACATCTGTGAAGGAAACTCTTGTCGCAGGATTTTACGACTGGTAATGGGGTACACTGGTTGCAGTGAACTAGTATATACAGCGGGTCATATTTCCACCATAACTAAGCCAAATATCAAAATATTATGCTGCAATTTGGACCAAACACTGAGTGAATTACACCAATAAAGGTGGAACAGCTTTGAGACGTACAGAGGAGTTAAACCCATGTCACATTGCTCTGTAACCTGCAATGGAGGGGTCTGGCTTCAATAAACCCATGTAGGTAGTGCGCCAGTTTGGCGGCCTGGCAAAGCCAAATATTGGGCTATAATGCTGCAACTTGGCCCAATTATTGAGGGAGTGGCACTAATAAATATAGAACAGCTTTGACACTTACATCTGTGAAGGAAACTCTTGTCGCAGGATTTTACGGCTGGTAATGGGGTACACTGGTTGCATTGAACTAGTATATACAGCGGGTCATATTTCCACCATAGCTAAGCCAAATATCAAAATATTATGCTGCAATTTGGACCAAACACTGAGTGAATTACACCAATAAAGGTGGAACAGCTTTGAGACGTACAGAGGAGTTAAACCCATGTCACATTGCTCTGTAACCTGCAATGGAGGGGTCTGGCTTCAATAAACCCATGTAGGTAGTGCGCCAGTTTGGCGGCCTGGCAAAGCCAAATATTGGGCTATAATGCTGCAACTTGGCCCAATTATTGAGGGAGTGGCACTAATAAATATAGAACAGCTTTGACACTTACATCTGTGAAGGAAACTCTTGTCGCAGGATTTTACGACTGGTAATGGGGTACACTGGTTGCAGTGAACTAGTATATACAGCGGGTCATATTTCCACCATAGCTAAGCCAAATATTAAAATATTATGCTGCAATCTGGACCAAACACTGAGTGAATTACACCAATAAAGGTAGAAAAGCTTTGAGACGTACAGAGGAGTTAAACCAGTGTCACATTGCTCTGTAACCTGCAATGGAGGGGTCTGGCTGCAATAAACCCATGTAGGTAGTGAGCCATTTTGGCAGCCTGGCCAAGCCAAATATTGGGCTATAATGCTGCAACTTGGGCCAATTATTGAGGGAGTGGCACTAATAAATATAGAACAGCTTTGAGACTTACATCTGTGAAGAAAACTCTTGTCGCAGGATTTTACGACTGGTAATGGGGTCCACTGGTTGCACTAAACTAGCATATACAGCGGGTCATGTTTCCACCATAACTAAGCCAAATATTAAAATAATATGGTGCAATTTTGACCAAACACTGAGTGAATTACACCAATAAAGGTGGAACAGCTTTGAGACGTACAGAGGAGTTAAACCCATGTCACATTGCTCTGTAACCTGCAATGGAGGGGTCTGGCTTCAATAAACCCATGTAGGTAGTGCGCCAGTTTGGCGGCCTGGCAAAGCCAAATATTGGGCTATAATGCTGCAACTTGGCCCAATTATTGAGGGAGTGGCACTAATAAATATAGAACAGCTTTGACACTTACATCTGTGAAGGAAACTCTTGTCGCAGGATTTTACGACTGGTAATGGGGTACACTGGTTGCAGTGAACTAGTATATACAGCGGGTCATATTTCCACCATAGCTAAGCCAAATATCAAAATATTATGCTGCAATTTGGACCAAACACTGAGTGAATTACACCAATAAAGGTGGAACAGCTTTGAGACGTACAGAGGAGTTAAACCCATGTCACATTGCTCTGTAACCTGCAATGGAGGGGTCTGGCTTCAATAAACCCATGTAGGTAGTGCGCCAGTTTGGCGGCCTGGCAAAGCCAAATATTGGGCTATAATGCTGCAACTTGGCCCAATTATTGAGGGAGTGGCACTAATAAATATAGAACAGCTTTGACACTTACATCTGTGAAGGAAACTCTTGTCGCAGGATTTTACGACTGGTAATGGGGTACACTGGTTGCAGTGAACTAGTATATACAGCGGGTCATATTTCCACCATAGCTAAGCCAAATATTAAAATATTATGCTGCAATCTGGACCAAACACTGAGTGAATTACACCAATAAAGGTAGAAAAGCTTTGAGACGTACAGAGGAGTTAAACCAGTGTCACATTGCTCTGTAACCTGCAATGGAGGGGTCTGGCTGCAATAAACCCATGTAGGTAGTGAGCCATTTTGGCAGCCTGGCCAAGCCAAATATTGGGCTATAATGCTGCAACTTGGGCCAATTATTGAGGGAGTGGCACTAATAAATATAGAACAGCTTTGAGACTTACATCTGTGAAGAAAACTCTTGTCGCAGGATTTTACGACTGGTAATGGGGTCCACTGGTTGCACTAAACTAGCATATACAGCGGGTCATGTTTCCACCATAACTAAGCCAAATATTAAAATAATATGGTGCAATTTTGACCAAACACTGAGTGAATTACACCAATAAAGGTGGAACAGCTTTGAGACGTACAGAGGAGTTAAACCCATGTCACATTGCTCTGTAACCTGCAATGGAGGGGTCTGGCTTCAATAAACCCATGTAGGTAGTGCGCCAGTTTGGCGGCCTGGCAAAGCCAAATATTGGGCTATAATGCTGCAACTTGGCCCAATTATTGAGGGAGTGGCACTAATAAATATAGAACAGCTTTGACACTTACATCTGTGAAGGAAACTCTTGTCGCAGGATTTTACGACTGGTAATGGGGTACACTGGTTGCAGTGAACTAGTATATACAGCGGGTCATATTTCCACCATAGCTAAGCCAAATATCAAAATATTATGCTGCAATTTGGACCAAACACTGAGTGAATTACACCAATAAAGGTGGAACAGCTTTGAGACGTACAGAGGAGTTAAACCCATGTCACATTGCTCTGTAACCTGCAATGGAGGGGTCTGGCTTCAATAAACCCATGTAGGTAGTGCGCCAGTTTGGCGGCCTGGCAAAGCCAAATATTGGGCTATAATGCTGCAACTTGGCCCAATTATTGAGGGAGTGGCACTAATAAATATAGAACAGCTTTGACACTTACATCTGTGAAGGAAACTCTTGTCGCAGGATTTTACGGCTGGTAATGGGGTACACTGGTTGCATTGAACTAGTATATACAGCGGGTCATATTTCCACCATAGCTAAGCCAAATATCAAAATATTATGCTGCAATTTGGACCAAACACTGAGTGAATTACACCAATAAAGGTGGAACAGCTTTGAGACGTACAGAGGAGTTAAACCCATGTCACATTGCTCTGTAACCTGCAATGGAGGGGTCTGGCTTCAATAAACCCATGTAGGTAGTGCGCCAGTTTGGCGGCCTGGCAAAGCCAAATATTGGGCTATAATGCTGCAACTTGGCCCAATTATTGAGGGAGTGGCACTAATAAATATAGAACAGCTTTGACACTTACATCTGTGAAGGAAACTCTTGTCGCAGGATTTTACGACTGGTAATGGGGTACACTGGTTGCAGTGAACTAGTATATACAGCGGGTCATATTTCCACCATAGCTAAGCCAAATATTAAAATATTATGCTGCAATCTGGACCAAACACTGAGTGAATTACACCAATAAAGGTAGAAAAGCTTTGAGACGTACAGAGGAGTTAAACCAGTGTCACATTGCTCTGTAACCTGCAATGGAGGGGTCTGGCTGCAATAAACCCATGTAGGTAGTGAGCCATTTTGGCAGCCTGGCCAAGCCAAATATTGGGCTATAATGCTGCAACTTGGGCCAATTATTGAGGGAGTGGCACTAATAAATATAGAACAGCTTTGAGACTTACATCTGTGAAGAAAACTCTTGTCGCAGGATTTTACGACTGGTAATGGGGTCCACTGGTTGCACTAAACTAGCATATACAGCGGGTCATGTTTCCACCATAACTAAGCCAAATATTAAAATAATATGGTGCAATTTTGACCAAACACTGAGTGAATTACACCAATAAAGGTGGAACAGCTTTGAGACGTACAGAGGAGTTAAACCCATGTCACATTGCTCTGTAACCTGCAATGGAGGGGTCTGGCTTCAATAAACCCATGTAGGTAGTGCGCCAGTTTGGCGGCCTGGCAAAGCCAAATATTGGGCTATAATGCTGCAACTTGGCCCAATTATTGAGGGAGTGGCACTAATAAATATAGAACAGCTTTGACACTTACATCTGTGAAGGAAACTCTTGTCGCAGGATTTTACGACTGGTAATGGGGTACACTGGTTGCAGTGAACTAGTATATACAGCGGGTCATATTTCCACCATAGCTAAGCCAAATATCAAAATATTATGCTGCAATTTGGACCAAACACTGAGTGAATTACACCAATAAAGGTGGAACAGCTTTGAGACGTACAGAGGAGTTAAACCCATGTCACATTGCTCTGTAACCTGCAATGGAGGGGTCTGGCTTCAATAAACCCATGTAGGTAGTGCGCCAGTTTGGCGGCCTGGCAAAGCCAAATATTGGGCTATAATGCTGCAACTTGGCCCAATTATTGAGGGAGTGGCACTAATAAATATAGAACAGCTTTGACACTTACATCTGTGAAGGAAACTCTTGTCGCAGGATTTTACGGCTGGTAATGGGGTACACTGGTTGCATTGAACTAGTATATACAGCGGGTCATATTTCCACCATAGCTAAGCCAAATATCAAAATATTATGCTGCAATTTGGACCAAACACTGAGTGAATTACACCAATAAAGGTGGAACAGCTTTGAGACGTACAGAGGAGTTAAACCCATGTCACATTGCTCTGTAACCTGCAATGGAGGGGTCTGGCTTCAATAAACCCATGTAGGTAGTGCGCCAGTTTGGCGGCCTGGCAAAGCCAAATATTGGGCTATAATGCTGCAACTTGGCCCAATTATTGAGGGAGTGGCACTAATAAATATAGAACAGCTTTGACACTTACATCTGTGAAGGAAACTCTTGTCGCAGGATTTTACGACTGGTAATGGGGTACACTGGTTGCAGTGAACTAGTATATACAGCGGGTCATATTTCCACCATAGCTAAGCCAAATATTAAAATATTATGCTGCAATCTGGACCAAACACTGAGTGAATTACACCAATAAAGGTAGAAAAGCTTTGAGACGTACAGAGGAGTTAAACCAGTGTCACATTGCTCTGTAACCTGCAATGGAGGGGTCTGGCTGCAATAAACCCATGTAGGTAGTGAGCCATTTTGGCAGCCTGGCCAAGCCAAATATTGGGCTATAATGCTGCAACTTGGGCCAATTATTGAGGGAGTGGCACTAATAAATATAGAACAGCTTTGAGACTTACATCTGTGAAGAAAACTCTTGTCGCAGGATTTTACGACTGGTAATGGGGTCCACTGGTTGCACTAAACTAGCATATACAGCGGGTCATGTTTCCACCATAACTAAGCCAAATATTAAAATAATATGGTGCAATTTTGACCAAACACTGAGTGAATTACACCAATAAAGGTGGAACAGCTTTGAGACGTACAGAGGAGTTAAACCCATGTCACATTGCTCTGTAACCTGCAATGGAGGGGTCTGGCTTCAATAAACCCATGTAGGTAGTGCGCCAGTTTGGCGGCCTGGCAAAGCCAAATATTGGGCTATAATGCTGCAACTTGGCCCAATTATTGAGGGAGTGGCACTAATAAATATAGAACAGCTTTGACACTTACATCTGTGAAGGAAACTCTTGTCGCAGGATTTTACGACTGGTAATGGGGTACACTGGTTGCAGTGAACTAGTATATACAGCGGGTCATATTTCCACCATAGCTAAGCCAAATATCAAAATATTATGCTGCAATTTGGACCAAACACTGAGTGAATTACACCAATAAAGGTGGAACAGCTTTGAGACGTACAGAGGAGTTAAACCCATGTCACATTGCTCTGTAACCTGCAATGGAGGGGTCTGGCTTCAATAAACCCATGTAGGTAGTGCGCCAGTTTGGCGGCCTGGCAAAGCCAAATATTGGGCTATAATGCTGCAACTTGGCCCAATTATTGAGGGAGTGGCACTAATAAATATAGAACAGCTTTGACACTTACATCTGTGAAGGAAACTCTTGTCGCAGGATTTTACGGCTGGTAATGGGGTACACTGGTTGCATTGAACTAGTATATACAGCGGGTCATATTTCCACCATAGCTAAGCCAAATATCAAAATATTATGCTGCAATTTGGACCAAACACTGAGTGAATTACACCAATAAAGGTGGAACAGCTTTGAGACGTACAGAGGAGTTAAACCCATGTCACATTGCTCTGTAACCTGCAATGGAGGGGTCTGGCTTCAATAAACCCATGTAGGTAGTGCGCCAGTTTGGCGGCCTGGCAAAGCCAAATATTGGGCTATAATGCTGCAACTTGGCCCAATTATTGAGGGAGTGGCACTAATAAATATAGAACAGCTTTGACACTTACATCTGTGAAGGAAACTCTTGTCGCAGGATTTTACGACTGGTAATGGGGTACACTGGTTGCAGTGAACTAGTATATACAGCGGGTCATATTTCCACCATAGCTAAGCCAAATATTAAAATATTATGCTGCAATCTGGACCAAACACTGAGTGAATTACACCAATAAAGGTAGAAAAGCTTTGAGACGTACAGAGGAGTTAAACCAGTGTCACATTGCTCTGTAACCTGCAATGGAGGGGTCTGGCTGCAATAAACCCATGTAGGTAGTGAGCCATTTTGGCAGCCTGGCCAAGCCAAATATTGGGCTATAATGCTGCAACTTGGGCCAATTATTGAGGGAGTGGCACTAATAAATATAGAACAGCTTTGAGACTTACATCTGTGAAGAAAACTCTTGTCGCAGGATTTTACGACTGGTAATGGGGTCCACTGGTTGCACTAAACTAGCATATACAGCGGGTCATGTTTCCACCATAACTAAGCCAAATATTAAAATAATATGGTGCAATTTTGACCAAACACTGAGTGAATTACACCAATAAAGGTGGAACAGCTTTGAGACGTACAGAGGAGTTAAACCCATGTCACATTGCTCTGTAACCTGCAATGGAGGGGTCTGGCTTCAATAAACCCATGTAGGTAGTGCGCCAGTTTGGCGGCCTGGCAAAGCCAAATATTGGGCTATAATGCTGCAACTTGGCCCAATTATTGAGGGAGTGGCACTAATAAATATAGAACAGCTTTGACACTTACATCTGTGAAGGAAACTCTTGTCGCAGGATTTTACGACTGGTAATGGGGTACACTGGTTGCAGTGAACTAGTATATACAGCGGGTCATATTTCCACCATAGCTAAGCCAAATATCAAAATATTATGCTGCAATTTGGACCAAACACTGAGTGAATTACACCAATAAAGGTGGAACAGCTTTGAGACGTACAGAGGAGTTAAACCCATGTCACATTGCTCTGTAACCTGCAATGGAGGGGTCTGGCTTCAATAAACCCATGTAGGTAGTGCGCCAGTTTGGCGGCCTGGCAAAGCCAAATATTGGGCTATAATGCTGCAACTTGGCCCAATTATTGAGGGAGTGGCACTAATAAATATAGAACAGCTTTGACACTTACATCTGTGAAGGAAACTCTTGTCGCAGGATTTTACGGCTGGTAATGGGGTACACTGGTTGCATTGAACTAGTATATACAGCGGGTCATATTTCCACCATAGCTAAGCCAAATATCAAAATATTATGCTGCAATTTGGACCAAACACTGAGTGAATTACACCAATAAAGGTGGAACAGCTTTGAGACGTACAGAGGAGTTAAACCCATGTCACATTGCTCTGTAACCTGCAATGGAGGGGTCTGGCTTCAATAAACCCATGTAGGTAGTGCGCCAGTTTGGCGGCCTGGCAAAGCCAAATATTGGGCTATAATGCTGCAACTTGGCCCAATTATTGAGGGAGTGGCACTAATAAATATAGAACAGCTTTGACACTTACATCTGTGAAGGAAACTCTTGTCGCAGGATTTTACGACTGGTAATGGGGTACACTGGTTGCAGTGAACTAGTATATACAGCGGGTCATATTTCCACCATAGCTAAGCCAAATATTAAAATATTATGCTGCAATCTGGACCAAACACTGAGTGAATTACACCAATAAAGGTAGAAAAGCTTTGAGACGTACAGAGGAGTTAAACCAGTGTCACATTGCTCTGTAACCTGCAATGGAGGGGTCTGGCTGCAATAAACCCATGTAGGTAGTGAGCCATTTTGGCAGCCTGGCCAAGCCAAATATTGGGCTATAATGCTGCAACTTGGGCCAATTATTGAGGGAGTGGCACTAATAAATATAGAACAGCTTTGAGACTTACATCTGTGAAGAAAACTCTTGTCGCAGGATTTTACGACTGGTAATGGGGTCCACTGGTTGCACTAAACTAGCATATACAGCGGGTCATGTTTCCACCATAACTAAGCCAAATATTAAAATAATATGGTGCAATTTTGACCAAACACTGAGTGAATTACACCAATAAAGGTGGAACAGCTTTGAGACGTACAGAGGAGTTAAACCCATGTCACATTGCTCTGTAACCTGCAATGGAGGGGTCTGGCTTCAATAAACCCATGTAGGTAGTGCGCCAGTTTGGCGGCCTGGCAAAGCCAAATATTGGGCTATAATGCTGCAACTTGGCCCAATTATTGAGGGAGTGGCACTAATAAATATAGAACAGCTTTGACACTTACATCTGTGAAGGAAACTCTTGTCGCAGGATTTTACGACTGGTAATGGGGTACACTGGTTGCAGTGAACTAGTATATACAGCGGGTCATATTTCCACCATAGCTAAGCCAAATATCAAAATATTATGCTGCAATTTGGACCAAACACTGAGTGAATTACACCAATAAAGGTGGAACAGCTTTGAGACGTACAGAGGAGTTAAACCCATGTCACATTGCTCTGTAACCTGCAATGGAGGGGTCTGGCTTCAATAAACCCATGTAGGTAGTGCGCCAGTTTGGCGGCCTGGCAAAGCCAAATATTGGGCTATAATGCTGCAACTTGGCCCAATTATTGAGGGAGTGGCACTAATAAATATAGAACAGCTTTGACACTTACATCTGTGAAGGAAACTCTTGTCGCAGGATTTTACGACTGGTAATGGGGTACACTGGTTGCAGTGAACTAGTATATACAGCGGGTCATATTTCCACCATAGCTAAGCCAAATATTAAAATATTATGCTGCAATCTGGACCAAACACTGAGTGAATTACACCAATAAAGGTAGAAAAGCTTTGAGACGTACAGAGGAGTTAAACCAGTGTCACATTGCTCTGTAACCTGCAATGGAGGGGTCTGGCTGCAATAAACCCATGTAGGTAGTGAGCCATTTTGGCAGCCTGGCCAAGCCAAATATTGGGCTATAATGCTGCAACTTGGGCCAATTATTGAGGGAGTGGCACTAATAAATATAGAACAGCTTTGAGACTTACATCTGTGAAGAAAACTCTTGTCGCAGGATTTTACGACTGGTAATGGGGTCCACTGGTTGCACTAAACTAGCATATACAGCGGGTCATGTTTCCACCATAACTAAGCCAAATATTAAAATAATATGGTGCAATTTTGACCAAACACTGAGTGAATTACACCAATAAAGGTGGAACAGCTTTGAGACGTACAGAGGAGTTAAACCCATGTCACATTGCTCTGTAACCTGCAATGGAGGGGTCTGGCTTCAATAAACCCATGTAGGTAGTGCGCCAGTTTGGCGGCCTGGCAAAGCCAAATATTGGGCTATAATGCTGCAACTTGGCCCAATTATTGAGGGAGTGGCACTAATAAATATAGAACAGCTTTGACACTTACATCTGTGAAGGAAACTCTTGTCGCAGGATTTTACGACTGGTAATGGGGTACACTGGTTGCAGTGAACTAGTATATACAGCGGGTCATATTTCCACCATAGCTAAGCCAAATATCAAAATATTATGCTGCAATTTGGACCAAACACTGAGTGAATTACACCAATAAAGGTGGAACAGCTTTGAGACGTACAGAGGAGTTAAACCCATGTCACATTGCTCTGTAACCTGCAATGGAGGGGTCTGGCTTCAATAAACCCATGTAGGTAGTGCGCCAGTTTGGCGGCCTGGCAAAGCCAAATATTGGGCTATAATGCTGCAACTTGGCCCAATTATTGAGGGAGTGGCACTAATAAATATAGAACAGCTTTGACACTTACATCTGTGAAGGAAACTCTTGTCGCAGGATTTTACGGCTGGTAATGGGGTACACTGGTTGCATTGAACTAGTATATACAGCGGGTCATATTTCCACCATAGCTAAGCCAAATATCAAAATATTATGCTGCAATTTGGACCAAACACTGAGTGAATTACACCAATAAAGGTGGAACAGCTTTGAGACGTACAGAGGAGTTAAACCCATGTCACATTGCTCTGTAACCTGCAATGGAGGGGTCTGGCTTCAATAAACCCATGTAGGTAGTGCGCCAGTTTGGCGGCCTGGCAAAGCCAAATATTGGGCTATAATGCTGCAACTTGGCCCAATTATTGAGGGAGTGGCACTAATAAATATAGAACAGCTTTGACACTTACATCTGTGAAGGAAACTCTTGTCGCAGGATTTTACGACTGGTAATGGGGTACACTGGTTGCAGTGAACTAGTATATACAGCGGGTCATATTTCCACCATAGCTAAGCCAAATATTAAAATATTATGCTGCAATCTGGACCAAACACTGAGTGAATTACACCAATAAAGGTAGAAAAGCTTTGAGACGTACAGAGGAGTTAAACCAGTGTCACATTGCTCTGTAACCTGCAATGGAGGGGTCTGGCTGCAATAAACCCATGTAGGTAGTGAGCCATTTTGGCAGCCTGGCCAAGCCAAATATTGGGCTATAATGCTGCAACTTGGGCCAATTATTGAGGGAGTGGCACTAATAAATATAGAACAGCTTTGAGACTTACATCTGTGAAGAAAACTCTTGTCGCAGGATTTTACGACTGGTAATGGGGTCCACTGGTTGCACTAAACTAGCATATACAGCGGGTCATGTTTCCACCATAACTAAGCCAAATATTAAAATAATATGGTGCAATTTTGACCAAACACTGAGTGAATTACACCAATAAAGGTGGAACAGCTTTGAGACGTACAGAGGAGTTAAACCCATGTCACATTGCTCTGTAACCTGCAATGGAGGGGTCTGGCTTCAATAAACCCATGTAGGTAGTGCGCCAGTTTGGCGGCCTGGCAAAGCCAAATATTGGGCTATAATGCTGCAACTTGGCCCAATTATTGAGGGAGTGGCACTAATAAATATAGAACAGCTTTGACACTTACATCTGTGAAGGAAACTCTTGTCGCAGGATTTTACGACTGGTAATGGGGTACACTGGTTGCAGTGAACTAGTATATACAGCGGGTCATATTTCCACCATAGCTAAGCCAAATATCAAAATATTATGCTGCAATTTGGACCAAACACTGAGTGAATTACACCAATAAAGGTGGAACAGCTTTGAGACGTACAGAGGAGTTAAACCCATGTCACATTGCTCTGTAACCTGCAATGGAGGGGTCTGGCTTCAATAAACCCATGTAGGTAGTGCGCCAGTTTGGCGGCCTGGCAAAGCCAAATATTGGGCTATAATGCTGCAACTTGGCCCAATTATTGAGGGAGTGGCACTAATAAATATAGAACAGCTTTGACACTTACATCTGTGAAGGAAACTCTTGTCGCAGGATTTTACGGCTGGTAATGGGGTACACTGGTTGCATTGAACTAGTATATACAGCGGGTCATATTTCCACCATAGCTAAGCCAAATATCAAAATATTATGCTGCAATTTGGACCAAACACTGAGTGAATTACACCAATAAAGGTGGAACAGCTTTGAGACGTACAGAGGAGTTAAACCCATGTCACATTGCTCTGTAACCTGCAATGGAGGGGTCTGGCTTCAATAAACCCATGTAGGTAGTGCGCCAGTTTGGCGGCCTGGCAAAGCCAAATATTGGGCTATAATGCTGCAACTTGGCCCAATTATTGAGGGAGTGGCACTAATAAATATAGAACAGCTTTGACACTTACATCTGTGAAGGAAACTCTTGTCGCAGGATTTTACGACTGGTAATGGGGTACACTGGTTGCAGTGAACTAGTATATACAGCGGGTCATATTTCCACCATAGCTAAGCCAAATATTAAAATATTATGCTGCAATCTGGACCAAACACTGAGTGAATTACACCAATAAAGGTAGAAAAGCTTTGAGACGTACAGAGGAGTTAAACCAGTGTCACATTGCTCTGTAACCTGCAATGGAGGGGTCTGGCTGCAATAAACCCATGTAGGTAGTGAGCCATTTTGGCAGCCTGGCCAAGCCAAATATTGGGCTATAATGCTGCAACTTGGGCCAATTATTGAGGGAGTGGCACTAATAAATATAGAACAGCTTTGAGACTTACATCTGTGAAGAAAACTCTTGTCGCAGGATTTTACGACTGGTAATGGGGTCCACTGGTTGCACTAAACTAGCATATACAGCGGGTCATGTTTCCACCATAACTAAGCCAAATATTAAAATAATATGGTGCAATTTTGACCAAACACTGAGTGAATTACACCAATAAAGGTGGAACAGCTTTGAGACGTACAGAGGAGTTAAACCCATGTCACATTGCTCTGTAACCTGCAATGGAGGGGTCTGGCTTCAATAAACCCATGTAGGTAGTGCGCCAGTTTGGCGGCCTGGCAAAGCCAAATATTGGGCTATAATGCTGCAACTTGGCCCAATTATTGAGGGAGTGGCACTAATAAATATAGAACAGCTTTGACACTTACATCTGTGAAGGAAACTCTTGTCGCAGGATTTTACGACTGGTAATGGGGTACACTGGTTGCAGTGAACTAGTATATACAGCGGGTCATATTTCCACCATAGCTAAGCCAAATATCAAAATATTATGCTGCAATTTGGACCAAACACTGAGTGAATTACACCAATAAAGGTGGAACAGCTTTGAGACGTACAGAGGAGTTAAACCCATGTCACATTGCTCTGTAACCTGCAATGGAGGGGTCTGGCTTCAATAAACCCATGTAGGTAGTGCGCCAGTTTGGCGGCCTGGCAAAGCCAAATATTGGGCTATAATGCTGCAACTTGGCCCAATTATTGAGGGAGTGGCACTAATAAATATAGAACAGCTTTGACACTTACATCTGTGAAGGAAACTCTTGTCGCAGGATTTTACGGCTGGTAATGGGGTACACTGGTTGCAGTGAACTAGTATATACAGCGGGTCATATTTCCACCATAGCTAAGCCAAATATCAAAATATTATGCTGCAATTTGGACCAAACACTGAGTGAATTACACCAATAAAGGTGGAACAGCTTTGAGACGTACAGAGGAGTTAAACCCATGTCACATTGCTCTGTAACCTGCAATGGAGGGGTCTGGCTTCAATAAAACCATGTAGGTAGTGCGCCAGTTTGGCGGCCTGGCAAAGCCAAATATTGGGCTATAATGCTGCAACTTGGCCCAATTATTGAGGGAGTGGCACTAATAAATATAGAACAGCTTTGACACTTACATCTGTGAAGGAAACTCTTGTCGCAGGATTTTACGACTGGTAATGGGGTACACTGGTTGCAGTGAACTAGTATATACAGCGGGTCATATTTCCACCATAACTAAGCCAAATATCAAAATATTATGCTGCAATTTGGACCAAACACTGAGTGAATTACACCAATAAAGGTGGAACAGCTTTGAGACGTACAGAGGAGTTAAACCCATGTCACATTGCTCTGTAACCTGCAATGGAGGGGTCTGGCTTCAATAAACCCATGTAGGTAGTGCGCCAGTTTGGCGGCCTGGCAAAGCCAAATATTGGGCTATAATGCTGCAACTTGGCCCAATTATTGAGGGAGTGGCACTAATAAATATAGAACAGCTTTGACACTTACATCTGTGAAGGAAACTCTTGTCGCAGGATTTTACGGCTGGTAATGGGGTACACTGGTTGCAGTGAACTAGTATATACAGCGGGTCATATTTCCACCATAGCTAAGCCAAATATCAAAATATTATGCTGCAATTTGGACCAAACACTGAGTGAATTACACCAATAAAGGTGGAACAGCTTTGAGACGTACAGAGGAGTTAAACCCATGTCACATTGCTCTGTAACCTGCAATGGAGGGGTCTGGCTTCAATAAACCCATGTAGGTAGTGCGCCAGTTTGGCGGCCTGGCAAAGCCAAATATTGGGCTATAATGCTGCAACTTGGCCCAATTATTGAGGGAGTGGCACTAATAAATATAGAACAGCTTTGACACTTACATCTGTGAAGGAAACTCTTGTCGCAGGATTTTACGACTGGTAATGGGGTACACTGGTTGCAGTGAACTAGTATATACAGCGGGTCATATTTCCACCATAACTAAGCCAAATATCAAAATATTATGCTGCAATTTGGACCAAACACTGAGTGAATTACACCAATAAAGGTGGAACAGCTTTGAGACGTACAGAGGAGTTAAACCCATGTCACATTGCTCTGTAACCTGCAATGGAGGGGTCTGGCTTCAATAAACCCATGTAGGTAGTGCGCCAGTTTGGCGGCCTGGCAAAGCCAAATATTGGGCTATAATGCTGCAACTTGGCCCAATTATTGAGGGAGTGGCACTAATAAATATAGAACAGCTTTGACACTTACATCTGTGAAGGAAACTCTTGTCGCAGGATTTTACGGCTGGTAATGGGGTACACTGGTTGCAGTGAACTAGTATATACAGCGGGTCATATTTCCACCATAGCTAAGCCAAATATCAAAATATTATGCTGCAATTTGGACCAAACACTGAGTGAATTACACCAATAAAGGTGGAACAGCTTTGAGACGTACAGAGGAGTTAAACCCATGTCACATTGCTCTGTAACCTGCAATGGAGGGGTCTGGCTTCAATAAACCCATGTAGGTAGTGCGCCAGTTTGGCGGCCTGGCAAAGCCAAATATTGGGCTATAATGCTGCAACTTGGCCCAATTATTGAGGGAGTGGCACTAATAAATATAGAACAGCTTTGACACTTACATCTGTGAAGGAAACTCTTGTCGCAGGATTTTACGACTGGTAATGGGGTACACTGGTTGCAGTGAACTAGTATATACAGCGGGTCATATTTCCACCATAGCTAAGCCAAATATCAAAATATTATGCTGCAATTTGGACCAAACACTGAGTGAATTACACCAATAAAGGTGGAACAGCTTTGAGACGTACAGAGGAGTTAAACCCATGTCACATTGCTCTGTAACCTGCAATGGAGGGGTCTGGCTTCAATAAACCCATGTAGGTAGTGCGCCAGTTTGGCGGCCTGGCAAAGCCAAATATTGGGCTATAATGCTGCAACTTGGCCCAATTATTGAGGGAGTGGCACTAATAAATATAGAACAGCTTTGACACTTACATCTGTGAAGGAAACTCTTGTCGCAGGATTTTACGGCTGGTATTGGGGTACACTGGTTGCAGTGAACTAGTATATACAGCGGGTCATATTTCCACCATAGCTAAGCCAAATATCAAAATATTATGCTGCAATTTGGACCAAACACTGAGTGAATTACACCAATAAAGGTGGAACAGCTTTGAGACGTACAGAGGAGTTAAACCCATGTCACATTGCTCTGTAACCTGCAATGGAGGGGTCTGGCTTCAATAAACCCATGTAGGTAGTGCGCCAGTTTGGCGGCCTGGCAAAGCCAAATATTGGGCTATAATGCTGCAACTTGGCCCAATTATTGAGGGAGTGGCACTAATAAATATAGAACAGCTTTGACACTTACATCTGTGAAGGAAACTCTTGTCGCAGGATTTTACGGCTGGTAATGGGGTACACTGGTTGCAGTGAACTAGTATATACAGCGGGTCATATTTCCACCATAGCTAAGCCAAATTTCAAAATGTTATGCTGCAATTTGGACCAAACACTGAGTGAATTACACCAATAAAGGTGGAACAGCTTTGAGACGTACAGAGGAGTTAAACCCATGTCACATTGCTCTGTAACCTGCAATGGAGGGGTCTGGCTTCAATAAAACCATGTAGGTAGTGCGCCAGTTTGGCGGCCTGGCAAAGCCAAATATTGGGCTATAATGCTGCAACTTGGCCCAATTATTGAGGGAGTGGCACTAATAAATATAGAACAGCTTTGACACTTACATCTGTGAAGGAAACTCTTGTCGCAGGATTTTACGACTGGTAATGGGGTACACTGGTTGCAGTGAACTAGTATATACAGCGGGTCATATTTCCACCATAACTAAGCCAAATATCAAAATATTATGCTGCAATTTGGACCAAACACTGAGTGAATTACACCAATAAAGGTGGAACAGCTTTGAGACGTACAGAGGAGTTAAACCCATGTCACATTGCTCTGTAACCTGCAATGGAGGGGTCTGGCTTCAATAAACCCATGTAGGTAGTGCGCCAGTTTGGCGGCCTGGCAAAGCCAAATATTGGGCTATAATGCTGCAACTTGGCCCAATTATTGAGGGAGTGGCACTAATAAATATAGAACAGCTTTGACACTTACATCTGTGAAGGAAACTCTTGTCGCAGGATTTTACGGCTGGTAATGGGGTACACTGGTTGCAGTGAACTAGTATATACAGCGGGTCATATTTCCACCATAACTAAGCCAAATATCAAAATATTATGCTGCAATTTGGACCAAACACTGAGTGAATTACACCAATAAAGGTGGAACAGCTTTGAGACGTACAGAGGAGTTAAACCCATGTCACATTGCTCTGTAACCTGCAATGGAGGGGTCTGGCTTCAATAAACCCATGTAGGTAGTGCGCCAGTTTGGCGGCCTGGCAAAGCCAAATATTGGGCTATAATGCTGCAACTTGGCCCAATTATTGAGGGAGTGGCACTAATAAATATAGAACAGCTTTGACACTTACATCTGTGAAGGAAACTCTTGTCGCAGGATTTTACGGCTGGTAATGGGGTACACTGGTTGCAGTGAACTAGTATATACAGCGGGTCATATTTCCACCATAGCTAAGCCAAATATCAAAATATTATGCTGCAATTTGGACCAAACACTGAGTGAATTACACCAATAAAGGTGGAACAGCTTTGAGACGTACAGAGGAGTTAAACCCATGTCACATTGCTCTGTAACCTGCAATGGAGGGGTCTGGCTTCAATAAACCCATGTAGGTAGTACGCCAGTTTGGCGGCCTGGCAAAGCCAAATATTGGGCTATAATGCTGCAACTTGGCCCAATTATTGAGGGAGTGGCACTAATAAATATAGAACAGCTTTGACACTTACATCTGTGAAGGAAACTCTTGTCGCAGGATTTTACGGCTGGTAATGGGGTACACTGGTTGCAGTGAACTAGTATATACAGCGGGTCATATTTCCACCATAGCTAAGCCAAATATCAAAATATTATGCTGCAATTTGGACCAAACACTGAGTGAATTACACCAATAAAGGTGGAACAGCTTTGAGACGTACAGAGGAGTTAAACCCATGTCACATTGCTCTGTAACCTGCAATGGAGGGGTCTGGCTTCAATAAACCCATGTAGGTAGTGCGCCAGTTTGGCGGCCTGGCAAAGCCAAATATTGGGCTATAATGCTGCAACTTGGCCCAATTATTGAGGGAGTGGCACTAATAAATATAGAACAGCTTTGACACTTACATCTGTGAAGGAAACTCTTGTCGCAGGATTTTACGGCTGGTAATGGGGTACACTGGTTGCAGTGAACTAGTATATACAGCGGGTCATATTTCCACCATAGCTAAGCCAAATTTCAAAATGTTATGCTGCAATTTGGACCAAACACTGAGTGAATTACACCAATAAAGGTGGAACAGCTTTGAGACGTACAGAGGAGTTAAACCCATGTCACATTGCTCTGTAACCTGCAATGGAGGGGTCTGGCTTCAATAAAACCATGTAGGTAGTGCGCCAGTTTGGCGGCCTGGCAAAGCCAAATATTGGGCTATAATGCTGCAACTTGGCCCAATTATTGAGGGAGTGGCACTAATAAATATAGAACAGCTTTGACACTTACATCTGTGAAGGAAACTCTTGTCGCAGGATTTTACGACTGGTAATGGGGTACACTGGTTGCAGTGAACTAGTATATACAGCGGGTCATATTTGCACCATAACTAAGCCAAATATCAAAATATTATGCTGCAATTTGGACCAAACAATGAGTGAATTACACCAATAAAGGTGGAACAGCTTTGAGACGTACAGAGGAGTTAAACCCATGTCACATTGCTCTGTAACCTGCAATGGAGGGGTCTGGCTTCAATAAACCCATGTAGGTAGTGCGCCAGTTTGGCGGCCTGGCAAAGCCAAATATTGGGCTATAATGCTGCAACTTGGCCCAATTATTGAGGGAGTGGCACTAATAAATATAGAACAGCTTTGACACTTACATCTGTGAAGGAAACTCTTGTCGCAGGATTTTACGGCTGGTAATGGGGTACACTGGTTGCAGTGAACTAGTATATACAGCGGGTCATATTTCCACCATAGCTAAGCCAAATATCAAAATATTATGCTGCAATTTGGACCAAACACTGAGTGAATTACACCAATAAAGGTGGAACAGCTTTGAGACGTACAGAGGAGTTAAACCCATGTCACATTGCTCTGTAACCTGCAATGGAGGGGTCTGGCTTCAATAAACCCATGTAGGTAGTGCGCCAGTTTGGCGGCCTGGCAAAGCCAAATATTGGGCTATAATGCTGCAACTTGGCCCAATTATTGAGGGAGTGGCACTAATAAATATAGAACAGCTTTGACACTTACATCTGTGAAGGAAACTCTTGTCGCAGGATTTTACGGCTGGTAATGGGGTACACTGGTTGCAGTGAACTAGTATATACAGCGGGTCATATTTCCACCATAGCTAAGCCAAATATCAAAATATTATGCTGCAATTTGGACCAAACACTGAGTGAATTACACCAATAAAGGTGGAACAGCTTTGAGACGTACAGAGGAGTTAAACCCATGTCACATTGCTCTGTAACCTGCAATGGAGGGGTCTGGCTTCAATAAACCCATGTAGGTAGTGCGCCAGTTTGGCGGCCTGGCAAAGCCAAATATTGGGCTATAATGCTGCAACTTGGCCCAATTATTGAGGGAGTGGCACTAATAAATATAGAACAGCTTTGACACTTACATCTGTGAAGGAAACTCTTGTCGCAGGATTTTACGGCTGGTAATGGGGTACACTGGTTGCAGTGAACTAGTATATACAGCGGGTCATATTTCCACCATAGCTAAGCCAAATATCAAAATATTATGCTGCAATTTGGACCAAACACTGAGTGAAGTACACCAATAAAGGTGGAACAGCTTTGAGACGTACAGAGGAGTTAAACCCATGTCACATTGCTCTGTAACCTGCAATGGAGGGGTCTGGCTTCAATAAACCCATGTAGGTAGTGCGCCATTTTGGCGGCCTGGCCAAGCCAAATATTGGGCTATAATGCTGCAACTTGGCCCAATTATTGAGGGAGTGGCACTAATAAATATAGAACAGCTTTGACACTTACATCTGTGAAGGAAACTCTTGTCGCAGGATTTTACGACTGGTAATGGGGTCCACTGGTTGCAGTAAACTAGCATATACAGCGGGTCATGTTTCCACCATAACTAAGCCAAATATTAAAATAATATGGTGCAATTTTGACCAAAGACTGAGTGAGTTACACCAATAAAGGTGGAAAAGCTTTGAGACGTACTGAGGAGTTAAACCAGTGTCACATCGCTCTGTAACCTGCAATGGAGGGGTCTGGCTGCAATAAACCCATGTAGGTAGTGAGCCATTTTGGCAGCCTGGCCAAGCCAAATATTGGGCTATAATGCTGCAACTTGGGCCAATTATTGAGGGAGTGGCACTAATAAATATAGAACAGCTTTGAGACTTACATCTGTGAAGAAAACTCTTGTCGCAGGATTTTACGGCTGGTAATGGGGTCCACTGGTTGCAGTAAACTAGTATATACAGCGGGTCATGTTTCCACCATAACTAAGCCAAATATCAAAATATTATGCTGCAATTTGGACCAAACACTGAGTGAATTACACCAATAAAGGTGGAACAGCTTTGAGACGTACAGAGGAGTTAAACCCATGTCACATTGCTCTGTAACCTGCAATGGAGGGGTCTGGCTTCAATAAACCCATGTAGGTAGTGCGCCAGTTTGGCGGCCTGGCAAAGCCAAATATTGGGCTATAATGCTGCAACTTGGCCCAATTATTGAGGGAGTGGCACTAATAAATATAGAACAGCTTTGACACTTACATCTGTGAAGGAAACTCTTGTCGCAGGATTTTACGGCTGGTAATGGGGTACACTGGTTGCAGTGAACTAGTATATACAGCGGGTCATATTTCCACCATAGCTAAGCCAAATATCAAAATATTATGCTGCAATTTGGACCAAACACTGAGTGAATTACACCAATAAAGGTGGAACAGCTTTGAGACGTACAGAGGAGTTAAACCCATGTCACATTGCTCTGTAACCTGCAATGGAGGGGTCTGGCTTCAATAAACCCATGTAGGTAGTGCGCCAGTTTGGCGGCCTGGCAAAGCCAAATATTGGGCTATAATGCTGCAACTTGGCCCAATTATTGAGGGAGTGGCACTAATAAATATAGAACAGCTTTGACACTTACATCTGTGAAGGAAACTCTTGTCGCAGGATTTTACGACTGGTAATGGGGTACACTGGTTGCAGTGAACTAGTATATACAGCGGGTCATATTTCCACCATAACTAAGCCAAATATCAAAATATTATGCTGCAATTTGGACCAAACACTGAGTGAATTACACCAATAAAGGTGGAACAGCTTTGAGACGTACAGAGGAGTTAAACCCATGTCACATTGCTCTGTAACCTGCAATGGAGGGGTCTGGCTTCAATAAACCCATGTAGGTAGTGCGCCAGTTTGGCGGCCTGGCAAAGCCAAATATTGGGCTATAATGCTGCAACTTGGCCCAATTATTGAGGGAGTGGCACTAATAAATATAGAACAGCTTTGACACTTACATCTGTGAAGGAAACTCTTGTCGCAGGATTTTACGGCTGGTAATGGGGTACACTGGTTGCAGTGAACTAGTATATACAGCGGGTCATATTTCCACCATAGCTAAGCCAAATATCAAAATATTATGCTGCAATTTGGACCAAACACTGAGTGAATTACACCAATAAAGGTGGAACAGCTTTGAGACGTACAGAGGAGTTAAACCCATGTCACATTGCTCTGTAACCTGCAATGGAGGGGTCTGGCTTCAATAAACCCATGTAGGTAGTGCGCCAGTTTGGCGGCCTGGCAAAGCCAAATATTGGGCTATAATGCTGCAACTTGGCCCAATTATTGAGGGAGTGGCACTAATAAATATAGAACAGCTTTGACACTTACATCTGTGAAGGAAACTCTTGTCGCAGGATTTTACGGCTGGTAATGGGGTACACTGGTTGCAGTGAACTAGTATATACAGCGGGTCATATTTCCACCATAGCTAAGCCAAATATCAAAATATTATGCTGCAATTTGGACCAAACACTGAGTGAATTACACCAATAAAGGTGGAACAGCTTTGAGACGTACAGAGGAGTTAAACCCATGTCACATTGCTCTGTAACCTGCAATGGAGGGGTCTGGCTTCAATAAACCCATGTAGGTAGTGCGCCAGTTTGGCGGCCTGGCAAAGCCAAATATTGGGCTATAATGCTGCAACTTGGCCCAATTATTGAGGGAGTGGCACTAATAAATATAGAACAGCTTTGACACTTACATCTGTGAAGGAAACTCTTGTCGCAGGATTTTACGGCTGGTAATGGGGTACACTGGTTGCAGTGAACTAGTATATACAGCGGGTCATATTTCCACCATAGCTAAGCCAAATATCAAAATATTATGCTGCAATTTGGACCAAACACTGAGTGAATTACACCAATAAAGGTGGAACAGCTTTGAGACGTACAGAGGAGTTAAACCCATGTCACATTGCTCTGTAACCTGCAATGGAGGGGTCTGGCTTCAATAAAACCATGTAGGTAGTGCGCCAGTTTGGCGGCCTGGCAAAGCCAAATATTGGGCTATAATGCTGCAACTTGGCCCAATTATTGAGGGAGTGGCACTAATAAATATAGAACAGCTTTGACACTTACATCTGTGAAGGAAACTCTTGTCGCAGGATTTTACGGCTGGTAATGGGGTACACTGGTTGCAGTGAACTAGTATATACAGCGGGTCATATTTCCACCATAGCTAAGCCAAATATCAAAATATTATGCTGCAATTTGGACCAAACACTGAGTGAATTACACCAATAAAGGTGGAACAGCTTTGAGACGTACAGAGGAGTTAAACCCATGTCACATTGCTCTGTAACCTGCAATGGAGGGGTCTGGCTTCAATAAACCCATGTAGGTAGTGCGCCAGTTTGGCGGCCTGGCAAAGCCAAATATTGGGCTATAATGCTGCAACTTGGCCCAATTATTGAGGGAGTGGCACTAATAAATATAGAACAGCTTTGACACTTACATCTGTGAAGGAAACTCTTGTCGCAGGATTTTACGGCTGGTAATGGGGTACACTGGTTGCAGTGAACTAGTATATACAGCGGGTCATATTTCCACCATAGCTAAGCCAAATATCAAAATATTATGCTGCAATTTGGACCAAACACTGAGTGAATTACACCAATAAAGGTGGAACAGCTTTGAGACGTACAGAGGAGTTAAACCCATGTCACATTGCTCTGTAACCTGCAATGGAGGGGTCTGGCTTCAATAAAACCATGTAGGTAGTGCGCCAGTTTGGCGGCCTGGCAAAGCCAAATATTGGGCTATAATGCTGCAACTTGGCCCAATTATTGAGGGAGTGGCACTAATAAATATAGAACAGCTTTGACACTTACATCTGTGAAGGAAACTCTTGTCGCAGGATTTTACGACTGGTAATGGGGTACACTGGTTGCAGTGAACTAGTATATACAGCGGGTCATATTTCCACCATAACTAAGCCAAATATCAAAATATTATGCTGCAATTTGGACCAAACACTGAGTGAATTACACCAATAAAGGTGGAACAGCTTTGAGACGTACAGAGGAGTTAAACCCATGTCACATTGCTCTGTAACCTGCAATGGAGGGGTCTGGCTTCAATAAACCCATGTAGGTAGTGCGCCATTTTGGCGGCCTGGCCAAGCCAAATATTGGGCTATAATGCTGCAACTTGGCCCAATTATTGAGGGAGTGGCACTAATAAATATAGAACAGCTTTGACACTTACATCTGTGAAGGAAACTCTTGTCGCAGGATTTTACGGCTGGTAATGGGGTACACTGGTTGCAGTGAACTAGTATATACAGCGGGTCATATTTCCACCATAGCTAAGCCAAATATCAAAATATTATGCTGCAATTTGGACCAAACACTGAGTGAATTACACCAATAAAGGTGGAACAGCTTTGAGACGTACAGAGGAGTTAAACCCATGTCACATTGCTCTGTAACCTGCAATGGAGGGGTCTGGCTTCAATAAACCCATGTAGGTAGTGCGCCAGTTTGGCGGCCTGGCAAAGCCAAATATTGGGCTATAATGCTGCAACTTGGCCCAATTATTGAGGGAGTGGCACTAATAAATATAGAACAGCTTTGACACTTACATCTGTGAAGGAAACTCTTGTCGCAGGATTTTACGGCTGGTAATGGGGTACACTGGTTGCAGTGAACTAGTATATACAGCGGGTCATATTTCCACCATAGCTAAGCCAAATATCAAAATATTATGCTGCAATTTGGACCAAACACTGAGTGAATTACACCAATAAAGGTGGAACAGCTTTGAGACGTACAGAGGAGTTAAACCCATGTCACATTGCTCTGTAACCTGCAATGGAGGGGTCTGGCTTCAATAAACCCATGTAGGTAGTGCGCCAGTTTGGCGGCCTGGCAAAGCCAAATATTGGGCTATAATGCTGCAACTTGGCCCAATTATTGAGGGAGTGGCACTAATAAATATAGAACAGCTTTGACACTTACATCTGTGAAGGAAACTCTTGTCGCAGGATTTTACGGCTGGTAATGGGGTACACTGGTTGCAGTGAACTAGTATATACAGCGGGTCATATTTCCACCATAGCTAAGCCAAATATCAAAATATTATGCTGCAATTTGGACCAAACACTGAGTGAAGTACACCAATAAAGGTGGAACAGCTTTGAGACGTACAGAGGAGTTAAACCCATGTCACATTGCTCTGTAACCTGCAATGGAGGGGTCTGGCTTCAATAAACCCATGTAGGTAGTGCGCCATTTTGGCGGCCTGGCCAAGCCAAATATTGGGCTATAATGCTGCAACTTGGCCCAATTATTGAGGGAGTGGCACTAATAAATATAGAACAGCTTTGACACTTACATCTGTGAAGGAAACTCTTGTCGCAGGATTTTACGGCTGGTAATGGGGTACACTGGTTGCAGTGAACTAGTATATACAGCGGGTCATATTTCCACCATAGCTAAGCCAAATATCAAAATATTATGCTGCAATTTGGACCAAACACTGAGTGAATTACACCAATAAAGGTGGAACAGCTTTGAGACGTACAGAGGAGTTAAACCCATGTCACATTGCTCTGTAACCTGCAATGGAGGGGTCTGGCTTCAATAAAACCATGTAGGTAGTGCGCCAGTTTGGCGGCCTGGCAAAGCCAAATATTGGGCTATAATGCTGCAACTTGGCCCAATTATTGAGGGAGTGGCACTAATAAATATAGAACAGCTTTGACACTTACATCTGTGAAGGAAACTCTTGTCGCAGGATTTTACGGCTGGTAATGGGGTACACTGGTTGCAGTGAACTAGTATATACAGCGGGTCATATTTCCACCATAACTAAGCCAAATATCAAAATATTATGCTGCAATTTGGACCAAACACTGAGTGAATTACACCAATAAAGGTGGAACAGCTTTGAGACGTACAGAGGAGTTAAACCCATGTCACATTGCTCTGTAACCTGCAATGGAGGGGTCTGGCTTCAATAAACCCATGTAGGTAGTGCGCCAGTTTGGCGGCCTGGCAAAGCCAAATATTGGGCTATAATGCTGCAACTTGGCCCAATTATTGAGGGAGTGGCACTAATAAATATAGAACAGCTTTGACACTTACATCTGTGAAGGAAACTCTTGTCGCAGGATTTTACGGCTGGTAATGGGGTACACTGGTTGCAGTGAACTAGTATATACAGCGGGTCATATTTCCACCATAGCTAAGCCAAATATCAAAATATTATGCTGCAATTTGGACCAAACACTGAGTGAATTACACCAATAAAGGTGGAACAGCTTTGAGACGTACAGAGGAGTTAAACCCATGTCACATTGCTCTGTAACCTGCAATGGAGGGGTCTGGCTTCAATAAACCCATGTAGGTAGTGCGCCAGTTTGGCGGCCTGGCAAAGCCAAATATTGGGCTATAATGCTGCAACTTGGCCCAATTATTGAGGGAGTGGCACTAATAAATATAGAACAGCTTTGACACTTACATCTGTGAAGGAAACTCTTGTCGCAGGATTTTACGGCTGGTAATGGGGTACACTGGTTGCAGTGAACTAGTATATACAGCGGGTCATATTTCCACCATAGCTAAGCCAAATATCAAAATATTATGCTGCAATTTGGACCAAACACTGAGTGAAGTACACCAATAAAGGTGGAACAGCTTTGAGACGTACAGAGGAGTTAAACCCATGTCACATTGCTCTGTAACCTGCAATGGAGGGGTCTGGCTTCAATAAACCCATGTAGGTAGTGCGCCATTTTGGCGGCCTGGCCAAGCCAAATATTGGGCTATAATGCTGCAACTTGGCCCAATTATTGAGGGAGTGGCACTAATAAATATAGAACAGCTTTGACACTTACATCTGTGAAGGAAACTCTTGTCGCAGGATTTTACGGCTGGTAATGGGGTACACTGGTTGCAGTGAACTAGTATATACAGCGGGTCATATTTCCACCATAGCTAAGCCAAATATCAAAATATTATGCTGCAATTTGGACCAAACACTGAGTGAATTACACCAATAAAGGTGGAACAGCTTTGAGACGTACAGAGGAGTTAAACCCATGTCACATTGCTCTGTAACCTGCAATGGAGGGGTCTGGCTTCAATAAACCCATGTAGGTAGTGCGCCATTTTGGCGGCCTGGCCAAGCCAAATATTGGGCTATAATGCTGCAACTTGGCCCAATTATTGAGGGAGTGGCACTAATAAATATAGAACAGCTTTGACACTTACATCTGTGAAGGAAACTCTTGTCGCAGGATTTTACGGCTGGTAATGGGGTACACTGGTTGCAGTGAACTAGTATATACAGCGGGTCATATTTCCACCATAGCTAAGCCAAATATCAAAATATTATGCTGCAATTTGGACCAAACACTGAGTGAATTACACCAATAAAGGTGGAACAGCTTTGAGACGTACAGAGGAGTTAAACCCATGTCACATTGCTCTGTAACCTGCAATGGAGGGGTCTGGCTTCAATAAAACCATGTAGGTAGTGCGCCAGTTTGGCGGCCTGGCAAAGCCAAATATTGGGCTATAATGCTGCAACTTGGCCCAATTATTGAGGGAGTGGCACTAATAAATATAGAACAGCTTTGACACTTACATCTGTGAAGGAAACTCTTGTCGCAGGATTTTACGGCTGGTAATGGGGTACACTGGTTGCAGTGAACTAGTATATACAGCGGGTCATATTTCCACCATAACTAAGCCAAATATCAAAATATTATGCTGCAATTTGGACCAAACACTGAGTGAATTACACCAATAAAGGTGGAACAGCTTTGAGACGTACAGAGGAGTTAAACCCATGTCACATTGCTCTGTAACCTGCAATGGAGGGGTCTGGCTTCAATAAACCCATGTAGGTAGTGCGCCAGTTTGGCGGCCTGGCAAAGCCAAATATTGGGCTATAATGCTGCAACTTGGCCCAATTATTGAGGGAGTGGCACTAATAAATATAGAACAGCTTTGACACTTACATCTGTGAAGGAAACTCTTGTCGCAGGATTTTACGGCTGGTAATGGGGTACACTGGTTGCAGTGAACTAGTATATACAGCGGGTCATATTTCCACCATAGCTAAGCCAAATATCAAAATATTATGCTGCAATTTGGACCAAACACTGAGTGAATTACACCAATAAAGGTGGAACAGCTTTGAGACGTACAGAGGAGTTAAACCCATGTCACATTGCTCTGTAACCTGCAATGGAGGGGTCTGGCTTCAATAAACCCATGTAGGTAGTGCGCCAGTTTGGCGGCCTGGCAAAGCCAAATATTGGGCTATAATGCTGCAACTTGGCCCAATTATTGAGGGAGTGGCACTAATAAATATAGAACAGCTTTGACACTTACATCTGTGAAGGAAACTCTTGTCGCAGGATTTTACGGCTGGTAATGGGGTACACTGGTTGCAGTGAACTAGTATATACAGCGGGTCATATTTCCACCATAGCTAAGCCAAATATCAAAATATTATGCTGCAATTTGGACCAAACACTGAGTGAAGTACACCAATAAAGGTGGAACAGCTTTGAGACGTACAGAGGAGTTAAACCCATGTCACATTGCTCTGTAACCTGCAATGGAGGGGTCTGGCTTCAATAAACCCATGTAGGTAGTGCGCCATTTTGGCGGCCTGGCCAAGCCAAATATTGGGCTATAATGCTGCAACTTGGCCCAATTATTGAGGGAGTGGCACTAATAAATATAGAACAGCTTTGACACTTACATCTGTGAAGGAAACTCTTGTCGCAGGATTTTACGGCTGGTAATGGGGTACACTGGTTGCAGTGAACTAGTATATACAGCGGGTCATATTTCCACCATAGCTAAGCCAAATATCAAAATATTATGCTGCAATTTGGACCAAACACTGAGTGAATTACACCAATAAAGGTGGAACAGCTTTGAGACGTACAGAGGAGTTAAACCCATGTCACATTGCTCTGTAACCTGCAATGGAGGGGTCTGGCTTCAATAAAACCATGTAGGTAGTGCGCCAGTTTGGCGGCCTGGCAAAGCCAAATATTGGGCTATAATGCTGCAACTTGGCCCAATTATTGAGGGAGTGGCACTAATAAATATAGAACAGCTTTGACACTTACATCTGTGAAGGAAACTCTTGTCGCAGGATTTTACGGCTGGTAATGGGGTACACTGGTTGCAGTGAACTAGTATATACAGCGGGTCATATTTCCACCATAACTAAGCCAAATATCAAAATATTATGCTGCAATTTGGACCAAACACTGAGTGAATTACACCAATAAAGGTGGAACAGCTTTGAGACGTACAGAGGAGTTAAACCCATGTCACATTGCTCTGTAACCTGCAATGGAGGGGTCTGGCTTCAATAAACCCATGTAGGTAGTGCGCCAGTTTGGCGGCCTGGCAAAGCCAAATATTGGGCTATAATGCTGCAACTTGGCCCAATTATTGAGGGAGTGGCACTAATAAATATAGAACAGCTTTGACACTTACATCTGTGAAGGAAACTCTTGTCGCAGGATTTTACGGCTGGTAATGGGGTACACTGGTTGCAGTGAACTAGTATATACAGCGGGTCATATTTCCACCATAGCTAAGCCAAATATCAAAATATTATGCTGCAATTTGGACCAAAGACTGAGTGAATTACACCAATAAAGGTGGAACAGCTTTGAGACGTACAGAGGAGTTAAACCCATGTCACATTGCTCTGTAACCTGCAATGGAGGGGTCTGGCTTCAATAAACCCATGTAGGTAGTGCGCCAGTTTGGCGGCCTGGCAAAGCCAAATATTGGGCTATAATGCTGCAACTTGGCCCAATTATTGAGGGAGTGGCACTAATAAATATAGAACAGCTTTGACACTTACATCTGTGAAGGAAACTCTTGTCGCAGGATTTTACGGCTGGTAATGGGGTACACTGGTTGCAGTGAACTAGTATATACAGCGGGTCATATTTCCACCATAGCTAAGCCAAATATCAAAATATTATGCTGCAATTTGGACCAAACACTGAGTGAATTACACCAATAAAGGTGGAACAGCTTTGAGACGTACAGAGGAGTTAAACCCATGTCACATTGCTCTGTAACCTGCAATGGAGGGGTCTGGCTTCAATAAACCCATGTAGGTAGTGCGCCATTTTGGCGGCCTGGCCAAGCCAAATATTGGGCTATAATGCTGCAACTTGGCCCAATTATTGAGGGAGTGGCACTAATAAATATAGAACAGCTTTGACACTTACATCTGTGAAGGAAACTCTTGTCGCAGGATTTTACGGCTGGTAATGGGGTACACTGGTTGCAGTGAACTAGTATATACAGCGGGTCATATTTCCACCATAGCTAAGCCAAATATCAAAATATTATGCTGCAATTTGGACCAAACACTGAGTGAATTACACCAATAAAGGTGGAACAGCTTTGAGACGTACAGAGGAGTTAAACCCATGTCACATTGCTCTGTAACCTGCAATGGAGGGGTCTGGCTTCAATAAAACCATGTAGGTAGTGCGCCAGTTTGGCGGCCTGGCAAAGCCAAATATTGGGCTATAATGCTGCAACTTGGCCCAATTATTGAGGGAGTGGCACTAATAAATATAGAACAGCTTTGACACTTACATCTGTGAAGGAAACTCTTGTCGCAGGATTTTACGACTGGTAATGGGGTACACTGGTTGCAGTGAACTAGTATATACAGCGGGTCATATTTCCACCATAACTAAGCCAAATATCAAAATATTATGCTGCAATTTGGACCAAACACTGAGTGAATTACACCAATAAAGGTGGAACAGCTTTGAGACGTACAGAGGAGTTAAACCCATGTCACATTGCTCTGTAACCTGCAATGGAGGGGTCTGGCTTCAATAAACCCATGTAGGTAGTGCGCCAGTTTGGCGGCCTGGCAAAGCCAAATATTGGGCTATAATGCTGCAACTTGGCCCAATTATTGAGGGAGTGGCACTAATAAATATAGAACAGCTTTGACACTTACATCTGTGAAGGAAACTCTTGTCGCAGGATTTTACGGCTGGTAATGGGGTACACTGGTTGCAGTGAACTAGTATATACAGCGGGTCATATTTCCACCATAGCTAAGCCAAATATCAAAATATTATGCTGCAATTTGGACCAAACACTGAGTGAATTACACCAATAAAGGTGGAACAGCTTTGAGACGTACAGAGGAGTTAAACCCATGTCACATTGCTCTGTAACCTGCAATGGAGGGGTCTGGCTTCAATAAACCCATGTAGGTAGTGCGCCAGTTTGGCGGCCTGGCAAAGCCAAATATTGGGCTATAATGCTGCAACTTGGCCCAATTATTGAGGGAGTGGCACTAATAAATATAGAACAGCTTTGACACTTACATCTGTGAAGGAAACTCTTGTCGCAGGATTTTACGGCTGGTAATGGGGTACACTGGTTGCAGTGAACTAGTATATACAGCGGGTCATATTTCCACCATAGCTAAGCCAAATATCAAAATATTATGCTGCAATTTGGACCAAACACTGAGTGAAGTACACCAATAAAGGTGGAACAGCTTTGAGACGTACAGAGGAGTTAAACCCATGTCACATTGCTCTGTAACCTGCAATGGAGGGGTCTGGCTTCAATAAACCCATGTAGGTAGTGCGCCATTTTGGCGGCCTGGCCAAGCCAAATATTGGGCTATAATGCTGCAACTTGGCCCAATTATTGAGGGAGTGGCACTAATAAATATAGAACAGCTTTGACACTTACATCTGTGAAGGAAACTCTTGTCGCAGGATTTTACGGCTGGTAATGGGGTACACTGGTTGCAGTGAACTAGTATATACAGCGGGTCATATTTCCACCATAGCTAAGCCAAATATCAAAATATTATGCTGCAATTTGGACCAAACACTGAGTGAATTACACCAATAAAGGTGGAACAGCTTTGAGACGTACAGAGGAGTTAAACCCATGTCACATTGCTCTGTAACCTGCAATGGAGGGGTCTGGCTTCAATAAAACCATGTAGGTAGTGCGCCAGTTTGGCGGCCTGGCAAAGCCAAATATTGGGCTATAATGCTGCAACTTGGCCCAATTATTGAGGGAGTGGCACTAATAAATATAGAACAGCTTTGACACTTACATCTGTGAAGGAAACTCTTGTCGCAGGATTTTACGGCTGGTAATGGGGTACACTGGTTGCAGTGAACTAGTATATACAGCGGGTCATATTTCCACCATAACTAAGCCAAATATCAAAATATTATGCTGCAATTTGGACCAAACACTGAGTGAATTACACCAATAAAGGTGGAACAGCTTTGAGACGTACAGAGGAGTTAAACCCATGTCACATTGCTCTGTAACCTGCAATGGAGGGGTCTGGCTTCAATAAACCCATGTAGGTAGTGCGCCAGTTTGGCGGCCTGGCAAAGCCAAATATTGGGCTATAATGCTGCAACTTGGCCCAATTATTGAGGGAGTGGCACTAATAAATATAGAACAGCTTTGACACTTACATCTGTGAAGGAAACTCTTGTCGCAGGATTTTACGGCTGGTAATGGGGTACACTGGTTGCAGTGAACTAGTATATACAGCGGGTCATATTTCCACCATAGCTAAGCCAAATATCAAAATATTATGCTGCAATTTGGACCAAACACTGAGTGAATTACACCAATAAAGGTGGAACAGCTTTGAGACGTACAGAGGAGTTAAACCCATGTCACATTGCTCTGTAACCTGCAATGGAGGGGTCTGGCTTCAATAAACCCATGTAGGTAGTGCGCCAGTTTGGCGGCCTGGCAAAGCCAAATATTGGGCTATAATGCTGCAACTTGGCCCAATTATTGAGGGAGTGGCACTAATAAATATAGAACAGCTTTGACACTTACATCTGTGAAGGAAACTCTTGTCGCAGGATTTTACGGCTGGTAATGGGGTACACTGGTTGCAGTGAACTAGTATATACAGCGGGTCATATTTCCACCATAGCTAAGCCAAATATCAAAATATTATGCTGCAATTTGGACCAAACACTGAGTGAAGTACACCAATAAAGGTGGAACAGCTTTGAGACGTACAGAGGAGTTAAACCCATGTCACATTGCTCTGTAACCTGCAATGGAGGGGTCTGGCTTCAATAAACCCATGTAGGTAGTGCGCCATTTTGGCGGCCTGGCCAAGCCAAATATTGGGCTATAATGCTGCAACTTGGCCCAATTATTGAGGGAGTGGCACTAATAAATATAGAACAGCTTTGACACTTACATCTGTGAAGGAAACTCTTGTCGCAGGATTTTACGGCTGGTAATGGGGTACACTGGTTGCAGTGAACTAGTATATACAGCGGGTCATATTTCCACCATAGCTAAGCCAAATATCAAAATATTATGCTGCAATTTGGACCAAACACTGAGTGAATTACACCAATAAAGGTGGAACAGCTTTGAGACGTACAGAGGAGTTAAACCCATGTCACATTGCTCTGTAACCTGCAATGGAGGGGTCTGGCTTCAATAAAACCATGTAGGTAGTGCGCCAGTTTGGCGGCCTGGCAAAGCCAAATATTGGGCTATAATGCTGCAACTTGGCCCAATTATTGAGGGAGTGGCACTAATAAATATAGAACAGCTTTGACACTTACATCTGTGAAGGAAACTCTTGTCGCAGGATTTTACGACTGGTAATGGGGTACACTGGTTGCAGTGAACTAGTATATACAGCGGGTCATATTTCCACCATAACTAAGCCAAATATCAAAATATTATGCTGCAATTTGGACCAAACACTGAGTGAATTACACCAATAAAGGTGGAACAGCTTTGAGACGTACAGAGGAGTTAAACCCATGTCACATTGCTCTGTAACCTGCAATGGAGGGGTCTGGCTTCAAT
The DNA here is from genome assembly GCA_964017235.1 of Sabellastarte sp. h YS-2021. Classification (NCBI taxonomy): domain Eukaryota; kingdom Metazoa; phylum Annelida; class Polychaeta; order Sabellida; family Sabellidae; genus Sabellastarte; species Sabellastarte sp. h YS-2021. The sequence continues at coordinate 52,877 of CAXHLB010000189.1, forward strand.
AAACCCATGTAGGTAGTGCGCCATTTTGGCGGCCTGGCCAAGCCAAATATTGGGCTATAATGCTGCAACTTGGCCCAATTATTGAGGGAGTGGCACTAATAAATATAGAACAGCTTTGACACTTACATCTGTGAAGGAAACTCTTGTCGCAGGATTTTACGGCTGGTAATGGGGTACACTGGTTGCAGTGAACTAGTATATACAGCGGGTCATATTTCCACCATAGCTAAGCCAAATATCAAAATATTATGCTGCAATTTGGACCAAACACTGAGTGAATTACACCAATAAAGGTGGAACAGCTTTGAGACGTACAGAGGAGTTAAACCCATGTCACATTGCTCTGTAACCTGCAATGGAGGGGTCTGGCTTCAATAAAACCATGTAGGTAGTGCGCCAGTTTGGCGGCCTGGCAAAGCCAAATATTGGGCTATAATGCTGCAACTTGGCCCAATTATTGAGGGAGTGGCACTAATAAATATAGAACAGCTTTGACACTTACATCTGTGAAGGAAACTCTTGTCGCAGGATTTTACGACTGGTAATGGGGTACACTGGTTGCAGTGAACTAGTATATACAGCGGGTCATATTTCCACCATAACTAAGCCAAATATCAAAATATTATGCTGCAATTTGGACCAAACACTGAGTGAATTACACCAATAAAGGTGGAACAGCTTTGAGACGTACAGAGGAGTTAAACCCATGTCACATTGCTCTGTAACCTGCAATGGAGGGGTCTGGCTTCAATAAACCCATGTAGGTAGTGCGCCAGTTTGGCGGCCTGGCAAAGCCAAATATTGGGCTATAATGCTGCAACTTGGCCCAATTATTGAGGGAGTGGCACTAATAAATATAGAACAGCTTTGACACTTACATCTGTGAAGGAAACTCTTGTCGCAGGATTTTACGGCTGGTAATGGGGTACACTGGTTGCAGTGAACTAGTATATACAGCGGGTCATATTTCCACCATAGCTAAGCCAAATATCAAAATATTATGCTGCAATTTGGACCAAACACTGAGTGAATTACACCAATAAAGGTGGAACAGCTTTGAGACGTACAGAGGAGTTAAACCCATGTCACATTGCTCTGTAACCTGCAATGGAGGGGTCTGGCTTCAATAAACCCATGTAGGTAGTGCGCCAGTTTGGCGGCCTGGCAAAGCCAAATATTGGGCTATAATGCTGCAACTTGGCCCAATTATTGAGGGAGTGGCACTAATAAATATAGAACAGCTTTGACACTTACATCTGTGAAGGAAACTCTTGTCGCAGGATTTTACGGCTGGTAATGGGGTACACTGGTTGCAGTGAACTAGTATATACAGCGGGTCATATTTCCACCATAGCTAAGCCAAATATCAAAATATTATGCTGCAATTTGGACCAAACACTGAGTGAAGTACACCAATAAAGGTGGAACAGCTTTGAGACGTACAGAGGAGTTAAACCCATGTCACATTGCTCTGTAACCTGCAATGGAGGGGTCTGGCTTCAATAAACCCATGTAGGTAGTGCGCCATTTTGGCGGCCTGGCCAAGCCAAATATTGGGCTATAATGCTGCAACTTGGCCCAATTATTGAGGGAGTGGCACTAATAAATATAGAACAGCTTTGACACTTACATCTGTGAAGGAAACTCTTGTCGCAGGATTTTACGGCTGGTAATGGGGTACACTGGTTGCAGTGAACTAGTATATACAGCGGGTCATATTTCCACCATAGCTAAGCCAAATATCAAAATATTATGCTGCAATTTGGACCAAACACTGAGTGAATTACACCAATAAAGGTGGAACAGCTTTGAGACGTACAGAGGAGTTAAACCCATGTCACATTGCTCTGTAACCTGCAATGGAGGGGTCTGGCTTCAATAAAACCATGTAGGTAGTGCGCCAGTTTGGCGGCCTGGCAAAGCCAAATATTGGGCTATAATGCTGCAACTTGGCCCAATTATTGAGGGAGTGGCACTAATAAATATAGAACAGCTTTGACACTTACATCTGTGAAGGAAACTCTTGTCGCAGGATTTTACGGCTGGTAATGGGGTACACTGGTTGCAGTGAACTAGTATATACAGCGGGTCATATTTCCACCATAACTAAGCCAAATATCAAAATATTATGCTGCAATTTGGACCAAACACTGAGTGAATTACACCAATAAAGGTGGAACAGCTTTGAGACGTACAGAGG